>MDKI01178324.1:0-13955 GCA_005239505.1 Nicotiana paniculata | reverse complement strand
TTTAGACCCGAAAACATCAACTCCAAAAGACATTGTTGGAGTGAAAAGAGGTCTATAAACGTATAGCAAGTAACACAAAAAATCTGGACACAAAAAGGGTACACTGCTGGAAAGCACTGTAGCTTGCCGGAAAAATTTCAAAGTCGTCGGAATCTGTCGAAAATAGTACTAATAGACTCGGAAAAGATGGGCGAGTAGGCTGTCCTCAAGAAGCTTGGCCAAAAAATGGCCGGAAAAGGTCGCACGCGCCGGCGCGTGGGGTTCACGCGCTCGCCGGAAAAATGACTGTGGTGGCGCGTAGGGGAGTCTCCGACGGAGATTTTTTGTAGGGTTGGTCACCGGAGGCCGATCTACTTAGTGGTGGTGTTGGTTTTTGCACAACACTGATAAAAAGTGGCTTTTTTACTGCGGCAGAACTGTGTTTTCCGGAAAAAGACTTTCGGTTGATTGTTTTCTCTTCCCGGAGTCGCTGGAATTGATGCACAGCGATAAATCTCTCACGATAGCTCTGATACCATGTGAGAAAGCACGGGAGAAAATAATATGTTATATCTTCTTTATACAATGATACAATAAACCCTATATATAGATAATACATGTCCTACTCCTAATACATATAGGATTAAGGTTAAGGTTATTTACTCCTAATTGGCTACTATAAACTAACAGGGATCAACTCATGGCACGCTCGAGGACGAACATATGTTTATGTGGGGGAGGATGTAACGACCTGACCGGTCGTTTTGTGAATTTGCACTTCGCTCGGTAGTTTACGGGCATGAGTAGCTCCGTATGATGTATTATGACTTATGTGAATCGTCAGTTTTGGTTTTCAGGTTATTTGGAATCGGCTTGGAAGAATAACTTTCATTGTTGAAGTTTTAAGTTGGAAGAGTTGACTCAGTTTGACTTTTTGTAAATTTGACCCCGGAACTGAGTTTTAATGGTTCCGTTAGGTTCGGATGGTGATCTTGGACTTGGGAGTATGCTCGGATTTGCATTCGGATGTTTCTAGAAGGTTTCGGCACAAGTTTGCAAAAATTGGATATTTGAAGGTTTGGAAAGTTCATAAGTTTTACCGGAAGTTGACTTTGAGGATATCGGATTCGGATTATGGTTCCGGGAATTTGAATAGCTTCGTCGTGTCATTTGGTAGTTGTGTGCAAACTTTGAGTTCATTCCGAGTTAATTTAATATGTTTCGGCGCGAGTTTGTGAAATTTAAAGTTCAAAGTTCATAGATTCTGATTTGAGGTATGATTCATCGTTTCATTTTTTTTATGTGTGATTTGAGGCCTCGAGTAGGTTCATGTTATGTTATGTGACTTGTTGGCATGTTTGGACGGGGTCCCTAGGGGCTTGGGTGCATTTCAGATAGATTTCGGACCATGTTTCTTTAATGTTGCAGTTGTTGGTTATGGTGTTCCGCACTTGCGATTGGAATTGTGCAGGTGCGATGGTCGCAGAAGCGTTAGTGGAGTCACAAAAGAGAGATGAGGCTGGGTGAGGAAAGACCGCAGAAGCAGATTCATGTAGCGCACCTGCGGCCGCGCAGATGTGGGCGCACAGATGTGGGCTTGAAAGCGCAAGTGCGGAAGTCTTCACAGAAGCGAAATTTGTCATCCGCAGGTGCAGGTGTTGTTGGGCAAGGCCATTTTCGCAGAAGCGATGTTTTTACCGCAGAAGCAAAGTTTTTACCACAGAAATGGTGGTCGTAGATGTGATAATCTGTCTGAAGATGCGGAATCTCTAGTCAAAATTCTATAAGTCGAGGGTTGGTAATTTTATCACTTATTGAGCTATGGACTTTGGGATGGAGCGATTTTTGGAGAAAATTTCATCACAAGGATTGGGGTAAGTGTTCTCTACCCATTTTTTATTACATTTCATAAATCAATCTTCATTTTTGGCAATTAGTTGAAGAATTTTAAAGAGAAATTGGGGGTTTTGGCCTAAAGTTTCATAATATGAATTTTTGAGTTTTGAACACCCATTCGGAGTTGGATTTAAGTGAAATTAGTATGGTTGGACTCGTAATTGAACGAGTTGTCGGATTTTATGAGTTTTCTCAAGTTCCAAGGTGCGGGTTCGGGTTGGATTTTTGGGCCGATTTCGGACTTTGATTCAAGATTTGATCTTTTACGATCGGGATTGGTTCCTTAAACATTTTTTGATGTATTTGAATTGTTGTTGGTTAGTTTAGAGTCGTTCAAAGGTTGGAACACGCGGGATGGCATCTTTGGAGCATCGCTTGGCTTGCTCGGCATTGGTATTGGCTCGTTCGAGGTAAGTAACTCTTCTAAACTTAGTGTTGATGGTATGAAACCGCGCAATACGTGTTATGTGATTGGTATTAAGGTTATGCACATGCTAGGTGACGGGCGTGTGGGCGTGCACCATGTGAATTGGGACATTGTTGCTTCCATGGCACTGTATAGTGGCCCTAGTTTGTTGCTAATTGTGTTTTCACCATGCGATAGAATAATTGAGCTGTCAATCATACCAAATATCGTGTTTAGGCTTCATGCTGACGTTGTTAGGACCCATAGTGGTCGCTTCTTGCTATCATCTCACTGATTTTGTTGATATGTTGTACTCAGTCATATTCATGCATTCATATCATATCTCAGTCTCAGTTATTATTATTGATACATCATATCATGGTTGTCGGGCTAGTATCATGACACTGTGAGCCCGAGAGCGAGACTGGAGAGAGTGCTTATTGATTAAGGTCGAGGGCCTAAGTGAGAATGACATTATGGTTCAGGTTGCACGCCACAACATATTATATTATACATTTTTGCGATCGGGTTGCACGCCGCAACATATTATATATTTACCTTATGGGTCGGGCTGCATGCCGCAATAATATATTATAGTATACTATATTAGATCGTGTTGCATGCCGCAGTAGTATTGGGTCGGGCTGCACACCGCAGTAATATAGCGCGTGGGCTGAAGGAGCCCCTCCGGAATCTGTACACCCCCAGTGAGCGCAGTCGTCTATAAATATATGTGGATCGGGATGTACGCCGCAGCAGTTATTATACAGCGCTGAGTGATTGAGCGTGTTGAGCACTTAGCATAGGGAGAAAGGATGTGAAACCGTGAGATTGAGTACTCTGAAAGTGTGAATACATGATTCATCTCCTAAATACATGCCATTTGCATGCACATATGATATACAGGCATAGAGATACACTTTTCCTCATGTTATACGGTATCACGTCATTCATGACTTATTATGCTCATTGATATGCGGACTTAGAGAGGTATTTTATACTTGTTATTTGAAAATAAAATGAAACATTTTTATTCCTTGATGAAAAAATATTTGGAACAATTACAGTTTTCAAACATACTCGTATTTCTGGAATTTTCGGTAAAAGATTTGAGTTTTCTAACACTGAGGTACTTAAAAAGCATGACTATTTTCTAGAATTGTAAACGAGCTGAGCATCTTACCTCTGAGATACCTCTTTTGTTTCTTGTATTATTCTGTTATGCATTGTTGTAGAATACTAGTATTGGACCCGAGTTTTTATTAACTCGTCACAACTTTCAACCTAAGGTTAGGTTTGTTACTTACTCAGTACATGGGGTCGGTTGTATTGATACTACACTTCTGCACATTGCGTGCAGATGTTTGCTGTTGTTCTTGCTGTGTTTGATGGTTGCGGGATTTGAATATGTACTTGCGTCCTTGTTGTAACTACCTTCTTTGTTCGGGGTAACCATAGATTGTAAAACTCTATTTATATACTTTTCAAGCAGACTATGTATTTATTCCATTTGTAAACTTTATTCGTAGAAGCTCATGATTTGTACTACCAGTCCTTGGGAAATGTATAAAATTCAGTACAGTACTTTCAATTAGTTGTCTTGTTAATATTATTGAAATTGGAAAATTATTAGTTGGCTTACCTAGCGGGTTACGTTAGGTTCCATCACGACTAGTGGTTTTGGGATCGTGACAAGTTGGTATCACAGCCCTAGGTTCTTATGTTCTACAAGTCATGAGCAAGTGTCTAGTAGAGTCTTGCGGATCGGTATGATGACATCCTTACCTATCTTCGAGAGGCTACAGGGAACTTAGGATATACTTGCCATCTTTCTTTCCTTATTGTGCGCCATTGATTCAGCTTGAGGCGTAACTTTTGAATTCCTTCCACGGATTCGTATGTGCGTCATGAGCGCTCAGTATCAGTTGTGCATCAGCGGCTTATGACTCCATGGTCCAGGTGCAAAATGTGATTTTGGCATGCTGATGATGGGCCAGTCTGGAGGGCTTGAAGCTGAGTTTTGACTGTAGCTTGAGCACTAAGATTTTGATTGTGTGAGCACGTGCTTTTGGGACTTATATGTCCCTTGGTGTCCTTATTAGTGGGACTTATGATTGGATGAATATGCGGTGAGTATGATTTGATTGCGATATGTGTTCAGATTGTTCGAATGTGACAAGAAAAGTTTACTTGAGATGTAGCAAGAATTATTGGGTGTTTGACTTCTGTTTTGATTTGGCGTATAGCCTCGATTTATGGGTGCATTTAAGGACCTCCCATGTAGTTTATTTGTGGAGTGAAGCAGATCTTCATGTCGTGTTATGAGTTCACACTCAGGGAGATTAAGTGATTGGTAATAGTTATGACTATGGAAGAGTATAGAGAGATGTCAATTTGAGGCTACGCATATGGGTTATCTCCGACAGGGTGTCCTGAGGTTCTGTGATCCCTATGTTGTTTTGCAACGAGTTCTCTTTTACCAATGAATTATATGTGTTGCAATTTGAGCTCGGGTCGCTTATGAGAGTTGGCATGACTGCTACAAGGATGAATGCGAGATTTGCAGATGATTTGAAGTATTAGATGGTTTGTGTTATATGAGCTTATGAAGAATTTAGTTAAATCTCACTGCGATATTGTGGTTGTAATAGCGTATGGGCATTGTGAGTTATTGTGTGTTTTGATCAAGGCTTTGAGCCAAGTGGGGGAGGTTTCTATTGATAAGTTAACTGCACGATTATGTGTTGTATTGGTTTCAGTTTGGGGTATACTAGTGAATCAGTTATGACTTGCAAAGGTGGAGTTTGAGAATAACTCGAGGGAGAAAATTTCTGGATACGAGTTGTATTACACTCTATGGTTATATGGGAATCATGGAATAATTGAGTGGTTACTTTTGAAGGATTTAGTGTGCATGGAGTAGGTTTGCTCGGTTGCTTAGGAGTGTGGGTTACTCTCTTGGGTGTTGGTGTGCTAATGGGACATAGGTCGTTCGGTCCGTTTGGTCGGTTTAATTGAGATTCGAGAAGAGTCGATTACTCTCGAGAATGGTTCTAATTGACTCAAGATTTAAATGTGGCGATTTGAAATTGTCAAGATTTGTATATTTCTAGAAACTGAGTGTTACATTGGACGGTGTCGATACTTGTGGCATTATTATATCATTGAGGATTTATGCATTTCAGTATCAAGAAGGTGTAGGAAAAAGTTTTAGGTTCCCATAAGGTCTCTTTAGAGTGGGTGTGTCGGTGGTGGTGTTTCGGGTGCTTAAAAAGGGGAGTCAGCAGCTTATGGGCCTTAGGGTGTTGTGGTTTTGTGCTAGGGTCTCTTGTGTGGTGAATTTTGGTTAAGGATTATGGCATTCAACAAGGAAAAGTATCAATTGGAAGGCAATTTGGAAAGGACTTGGAGAAAAATGACAGCTTAGTAGTAGGTTGGATCAGCACAGTAATGGGTATGATTGGTTCTTTGGATACTTATGACGTGACTAGTCTCTACCGGTGTTTCGTGCTAATGCTCTTAGGTTTTAGTGACTTTCGTGGCCTGGTTAAGTTAGATAGATTTAGTTGTGATGGCTTGATTATGTTCAATGAGTTTCGAAAGGTTCTCGATGGTTGCTACCATGGTTCGGGGTGCATATTTCCTACCGGTATGTGGGACATGTTGTTTATTGTGATTATCTTCCGAGTGAAATCAAATGGAAGGTCATTGGCTAATTGAGCATGTAGTTGTTTGTGACTCAAAGTGGATTATGAAGTTCTCGTATTTTTCATATGATGGCATGGTATATACGGTGTGTTGTGTGGGATTGAGATTTACGTGAGCGATATCACAGTTTAGTATTGAAGGGAAGGCAATTAATTCGTAGACCGCATGGACGGTCTCAAATGGTTAAGTAAATGATGGTAATATTATGTGTAGCTTGATGAGGGTATATATTTCGGAGGTTTAGTTTTATATTTGTGGGTTCTCGGAGTTGATTTAGGGGTCCATTGGTAGGCCCAATCAGAATGTGTATTTTATACCGAGTTGGATTGGTTGGATCCATAATGCTATTGTTGAGGGATGTGCTATTCGGTTGTTGCTAAGCTTATTCGTGTTCTGAAATTTTCTGTGAGTTACTCTTCTATGCTATGAAGAGTTGTGATCCATTGGTTTTAGGCACACATGGTGAAGTTCTATTGTGGTCTTATAGCGGAATTTAAGCGAGATGAGCAATTGGATATTGCATGATTGAAGGCGTATTGGTTATGTTCTTTCGGGTTTTGTGTGGTATTGTGTCATCTCATTCTCTGTGGTTATGGTAATTCACTCTAGGTACTTGATGCCGAATTTCACGTGGTTATTGATTTTGAGCCGGATGGCTCAAAGTATATGGTATGAATCAGCGTTTGGAAGGAATCATGAATTGAGGCGGAGTTATGTTGAGGTATGATCCCTTGTGTTGGATTGTTGCCTATTGGTGCATGGATTGCACGGTTTGTGACTCTGAGTAGTATGGGTGTTGCGTGTCAGTAGAGTAGTTGGTATTCGATAAGATGGAGTTTTAAGATCTAGGATGGGTGCTATCAGATTTGATTGCGGTATATTTGGAAGGATAATGTCGGAAGTCGGCTTAGGGTTGGCTATAGTCTTGTTGAAGGAGAAGGGGTTCCACGGCTTGTTGAATTGATGAATGGTTATGAGTTTCTGCGTGTTCTTTCATTATTGGCAGTGTATGAAGATTTTGAGTGGGATTTGTTAGATATAAGGTTTATTATCGGCATTGGATGTTTTGAGTAGCTGATGTATTTAGAAATCATTGCTACGAGTATCTGAGTTATGCGATTGTATCTTGGGTTATGGTTGCGGATGGGTTCCGCTTGTTCAGACTTATACGGCGTGTAGGATGGAAGATGCAGATCTTATAAGAAATTCTGGATGCTGGAAAAAACAAAATTGGATTCCAAGGCTTATGGGCTAGGTTGAATTGAGAAATTTCAGCTATATTGCGTTATCAGATCTTTATGGGTTAGGGTGACGTGGGATCACCACCAGGTGTGTGCATGGTAAGGTTATACAATGGTTTGATGGTTTTGGGAACAACTCTTGGCCATTCGAGGACGAACGTATGTTTAAGTGGGGGAGATGTAACGAAACGACCGGTCGTTTTGAGAATTTAAACTTCGCTCGGTAGTTTACCGGCATGAGTAGCTCTATATGATGTATTATGACTTATGTGAATCATCAGTTTTGGTTCTCAGGTTATTCGGAATCGGTTTGGAATAATAAATTTCATTGTTGAAGTTTTAAGTTGGAAGAGTTGATCAAGTTTGACTTTTTGTGAATTTGACACCGGAACGGAGTTTTAATGGTTCCTTTAGGTCCTGATGGTTATCTTGGACTCGGTATTATACCCGAATTTGCATTTGAGGCGTGATTCGTTGTTTAGGTGTTTTTATGTGTGCTTTGAGGCCTCAAGTAGGTTCGCGTTATGTTATATGACTTGTTGGCATGTTTGTACGGGATCCCGAGGTGCTCGGGTGCGTTTCAAATTCATTTCGGACAATTTTTCTTCAATGTTCCAGTTGTTGGTTCTGGTGTTCCGCACCTGCGACTGGAATTGCGCAGGTGTGATGGTCGCACAAGAATTAGTGGAGTCGCATAAGAGAGATGAGATTGGGTGAGGAAAGACTCTAGAAGCGGACTCATGTAGAGCACCTGCGGGCGCGCACATGCGGGCTTGGAAGCGCAGGTGCGGAAGTCTTCGCAGAAGCAGAATTTGTCATCCGCAGGTGCGGGTGTTACTGGGCAAGGCCATTTTCGCAGAAGCGAAGTTTTTACCATAGAAGAGAAATTTTTACCGTAGAAGAGAAGTTTTTACTGCAGAAGTGGTGGTCGCAGATGCGATAATCTGTCCGCAAATGCGGAATCGCTGGTCAAAATGCTATAAGTCGAGGATTGGTCATTTTTATCACTTATTGAGCTATGGACTTCGAGATGGAGCATTTTTTGGAGCAAATTTCATCACAAGGATTGGGGTAAGTGTTCTCTACCCAGTTTGATTACATTTCATGAATCTATCTTCATTTTTGGCAATTAGTTCATGAATTTTAAAGAGAAATTGGGGGTTTTGGCCTAAAGTTTCATAATATGAATTTTTGAGTTTTGAACACCGATTCGGAGTCGAATTTAAGTGAAATTAGTATGGTTGGACTCGTAATTGAATGGATTGACGGATTTTGTGAGTTTTGTCGAGTTCCGAGGTACGGTACCGGGTTGGATATTTTGGCCGATTTCGGGCTTTAATTCTAGATTTGATCTTTTACGATCGGGATTGGCTCCTTAAACATTTTTTTTGATGCATTTGAATTGTTGTTGGTTAGTTTCGAGTCGTTCGGAGGTTGGAACTCGCGGGATGGCATCTTTGGTGCATCGCTTGGCTTGCTCGGCATTGGTATTGGCTCGTTCGAGGGAAGTAACTCTTCTAAACTTAGTGTTGAGGGTATGAAACCCCACAATACGTGTTATGTGATTGGTATTAAGGTTATGCACATGCTAGGTGACGGGCGTGTGGGCGTGCACCATGTGAATTGGGACATTGTTGCTTCCATGGCACTGTATAGTGGCCCTAGTTTGTTGCTAATTGTGTTTTCACCATGCGATAGAATAATTGAGCTGTCAATCATGCCAAATATCGTGTTTAGGATTCATGCTGACGTTGTTAGGACCCATAGTGGTCGCTTCTTGATGTCATCTCACTCATTTCATTGATATTTTGTACTCAGTCATATTCATGCATTCATATCATATCTGACTCTCAGTTATTATTATTGATACATCATATCATGGTTGTCGGCTAGTTTCATGACACTGTGAGCCCGTGAGCGAGACTGGAGAGAGTGATGATTGAGTGAGGCCGAGGGCCTGAGTTAGAATGACATTATGGGTCGGGTTGCACACCGCAACATATTAGATTATACTTTTTTGGGATCGGGCTGCATGCCGCAGCATATTATATATTTACCTTATGGGTCGGGATGCACGCCGCAGCAATATATTATATTATAAAGTATTGAATCGGGTTGCACGCCATATCAGTATTGGGTCGGGCTGCACGCCACAACAATATAGCGCTTGGGATGAAGGAGCCCTTCCGGAGTCTGTTCACCCCCAGTGAGCGCAGTGGATTATAAATATATGTGGATCGGGATGTACGCCGCAGCAGTTATTATACAGCGCTGAGTGATTGAGCGTGCTGAGCACTTAGCATAGGGAGAAAGGATGTGAAACAGTGAGATTGAGTACTCTGAAAGTGTGAATACATGATTCATCTCCTAAATACATGCCATTTGCATGCACATATGATATACAGGCATAGAGATACACTTTTCCTCATGTTATACGGTATCACGTCATTCATGACTTATTATGCTCATTGATATGCGGACTTAGAGAGGTATTTTATACTTGTTATTTGAAAATAAAATGAAACATTTTTATTCCTTGATGAAAAAATATTTGGAACAATTACAGTTTTCAAACTTACTCATATTTCTAGTATTTTGGATAACAGTTCCAACACTAAGGTACTTGAAAAGCATGACTATTTTTTAGAACTGTGAACGAGCTGAGCCTCTTACATCTGAGATGCCTTTTTTATTTCTTGTATTATTCTGTTATGCGTTGTTGTAGAATACTAGTATTGGACCCGACTTTGTATTAGCTCGTCACTGCTTTCAACCTAAGGTTAGGTTTGTTACTTACTCAGTACATGGGGTCCGTTGTACTGATATTACACTTTTGCACATTGCGTGCAGATGTTAGTTGTTGTTGTTGTTGTTGTTGTGTTCGATGGTTGCGGGATTTGAAGATGTACCTGCGTTCCTGTTATAGCTGCCTCCTTTGTTCGGGGTAACCTTAGATTGTAAAACTCTATTTATGTTCTTTTCAAACAGACTATGTATTTATTTCATTTTCGCATTGTAAACTCTATTAGTAGAAGCTCATGATTTGTTCTACCAGCCCTTGGACAATGTATAAAATTTAGTAAAATACTTTCAATTAGTTGTCTTGTTAATATTATTGAAATTGAAAAATTATTAGTTGACTTACCTAGCGGGTTGACTTAGGTGCCATCACGACTTGTGGTTTTGAGATCGTGACAAAAAAGACTTCTAAATCTTATGATCTTAATTAAAACACGTGTAACTAATCGAAAATGTCCTTTGAAATCGTTTGGTCTTAAGCAGATCATGTTATTGTTATAAGAAAGTGTCACCAATAATGGCAATACACAAATATTAGAATTTAAAAACTTACTAAGTATTGAAAAATAACATTCTTTTTTAAAAAGTCTAAAAGAAGTAAGACACAAAAATGAAAATGGAGGGAGTAGTATAAGAATCCATCTATTTCCTGGAAGTGTTATTGAGATTTTCTAGTTCTGCCGGCGCACTCATCCCCTCTAAAAATCGATCTTGTTAAATTTCTCTAAATGTAAACATATGCACATAATTTAAAATGAAATGACCTTCTATGATCAAACGTTATCGCATTCGATGTTTAACCAAATGTCATCTCTAAAAGTTGGATCAATTCTTATAAGTCAATATTAGACTATAGCCATTTGTCCTGCTATTGAACTCAAATATATTTGTTTAGTTGCTTAGTTAAGCGATGAGGAAACGTTAGAATTCAAAGTTGACCGAGGAGCTGCTTGCTTTAGCAGCTTGTAATAGTTTTTAACAAGATACATGCAATTGTAAGACTCATAAATCATAATCTTTTTTTTTTTTTGGGTAAGTATCGGTCAGGGGTGACAATTTGACCCCAAACCTATTTGACCCGTTCAAGATAGGGTTGATCATTGATCAGCTCATTTATTGAACTCAACTCATTTACAGTAAGAATTGCATGGGATAGCCACTTTTTAAAGTGATATTTATTTTTTATCTAGCTTTTTTTAATGCTGAGCAAAAATAGTCACTAATCTATTAAAATTAATATGAAAAGACAGTTTTACCCTTTCTTCTATCTCTTTTCTGTCCATGTTCTCTTCCTGACCAGTCTCTCCGTCTCCCTTTTCTCCGGCGAAATTTTTCTGCTCTATATTAAAAGCCCTAATTTTTGTTTATCACTTATGAGCTAGGCACATGAACTTTTAAAAGTTACACATCGTCCATCAAAAAGTGCAGTTCGTGTAAACTTATTTGATGAAAATATTGATTGGTGATAAGTTGACACCCTAAAGAATACATAACAATCTTAAAGCAAGAGGGAAAAATTGAAAATACAGGATTTGTCATTTGTCTCAATTTTATACTTCAAAAAATAAGGACATATAGTCCTGAACTTAGAGTTACAAGTTCAAAAGTTAAGGACAGGTAGTCCTAAACTTAGAGTTACAAGCTCAAAAGCTAAGTACAGGTAGTCCTTAACTTAGACTTACAAGCTCATAAATTAAGGACAACTAGTCCTGAACTTACAGTTACAAGCTCATAAGTTAAGGACACTTGGTCCTGAACTTAGAGTTGGAAGTTCAAAAATTAAGGACACTTGGTCCTTAACTTAGAGTTACAAGCACAGAAATTAAGGACACGTAGTCCTTAACTTAGAGTTACAAGCACAGAAATTAAGGACAGATAGTCCTGCACTTCGAATTCCAAGTTCAAAAGTTAAGGACATGTAGTCCTGAACTTAGAGTTACAAGTTTCAAAGTTAAGGACAGGTAGTCCTAAACTTAGACTTACAAGCTCATAAATTAAGGACAGCTAGTCCTGAACATACAGTCACAAGCTCATAAGTTAAGGACACTTGGTCCTGAACTTTATGAGCAGAAGGGTATTTTTGTCCGAGGGGGATAAAAGTTAATTAAAGCAGTGCCTAAAGACTAAAGACATTTTAAACAGTGGCTTAAAAGTAAATACATATCTTATTACTGACTAACAGTGCGTTTCCCCTTATTTTAACCCAACTCATCTCAACACATCTAAAATTGGGCTGACTTTTCACTTCTTTTTTTTTTAAAGTTTTACCCTTATAACCTATAGTCGAACCAATTAAAAAAGTAAATAACAAGTATATGGTTGGAATAAGAAGAAACAACCAAAGGGCAGATTTAAGGAACTAGCAAATATAGTGGTAGCATATTTTGTCCCTTGATGTCTATCTAATGTATAACTATCACTTCACGTATCGTGGCTGTCTCATGTCTGTGTCTTATCAGGCAGGAATTTAATTAGTCACAGAATTGTTCAAAAAGTAATAGGGGAGAAGGAAACATTATAAGAGAGGCATATCTTAGCCCCAAAAATATGGTAATATATACTTGTTGGAGATCTTAATTAATGGTTTAAATCTTAGCACACCGAGTCACTGACGGTATTTTTGTCTTTTCCAAAAAAGTAAAAATTGCGCGGACATCTTATTTGGTCGCTCTCATTTAACCTATACTTGTTTTTTTTTTTAAATTTTAACTTGTACCCACTTTTTAAATAACTTCAGCACCCTTTTCCTCGCTGAGCTGAAGTTCGCCAGTTAAGCTGAAGTTCGCCAGTTACAAAGACAAAACTTCAGCATACGGGGCTGAAGTTCCCCAGTTACAAAGATAAAACTTCAGCTCTAGAGCTGAAGTTCCCCAGTTATAAAGACAAAAACTTCAGCTGTCGAGCTGAAGTTCGCGAGTTACAAAACAAAAACTTCAGCTCTAGAGCTGAAGTTCCCCGGTTACAAAGATAAAAACTCCAGCTCTCCCCAGTTATAAAGACAAAAACTTCAGCTCTAGGGCTTAAGTTCCCTAGTTACAAAGACAAAAACTTGCTGAAGTTCCCGAGTTACAAAACAAAAACTTGCTGAAGTTCCCGAGTTACAAAACAAAAACTTCAGCTCTAGAGCTGAAGTTCCCCAGTTACAAAGACAAGAACTTCAGCTTTACCTAGTTATAAAGACAAAAACTTCACTTTTGAAGTTAGTTCCCTAGTTACAAAGACAAAAACTTCAGCTCTAGAGCTGAAGTTTGCAAGCTACTTCAGGCCCGTCTACTAGAATGCTGAAGTTTTGCGCAATTGTCTTTGCTACTTCAGCCCCGTATGCTGAAGTTTTGTCTTTGTAACTGGGGAACTTCAGCTCTAGAGCTGAAGTTTGCAAGCTACTTCAGGCCCGTCTACTAGAATGCTGAAGTTTTGCGCAATTGTCTTTGCTACTTCAGCCCCGTATGCTAAAGTTATGTGCAAAAGCGGGTACGCTTGTAATTTTTTTTACAAAGCGGATATAAGTTAAAACGTGACACAAAAAGTGGGTACGAATGCAAAAGCCCCTCGAGAAAACTACCGTCTATGGCCCCTCGAAATTTTAATAGTCCATATTTTTGTCCATTGACACAAAATGGCCTTCCGGCCCAAATATATTATATTCAATAGTCCGAAATGTCTATTTTGTATATTTTTTATATAGTGACAATCTATTTTGTATAGTAATAGTATATTTTGTATATTGTTTTGTATAGTGACAGTCTATTTAGTATATATTTGTATAGTGACAGTCTATTTTGTATATATTTTGTATAGTGACAGTTTATTGTATATAAATTGTATGGCGACAGTCTATTTAGTATATTTTTGTATAATCACAGTCTATTTAATATATTTTTTGTATAATGATAGTCTATTTTTGTATATATTTTATATAGTGACAG
>ML348950.1:0-123461 GCA_005239505.1 Nicotiana paniculata | reverse complement strand
AAAACAAATTATATATTCGGGCTCGTGGGTGAATGGGTGACATGGTTTTGGTCCGAGCCCCGTATTTGGACCAAGCGGGCCTGTGGTCGAATTTTGTTATTTTTGGAAGAATGCATGGAAATGGGTAATTAGGCTATGTAATTGAATTATTGAATCCTTATTGATATACTTGAGTTGATTATGCCTAGATAATACCATTCCGGAGTTTAATTCTAAAGGAAAGGCGGTGTTAGAGGGTTGATTGCTATATTTTGGACCCGAGGTAAGTGTTTGGTCTAACCTTAGCTTGAGGGAATAGGAGTTGAGTCTTATTTGCTACTTGCTAATTGTAGAGTACAATGTATAGGCATGGTGACGAGTATCTATACATTGGTGTCTAGCATGACCGAGAGTCTTATTATTGCGCGTATTCAGATATTGTTGTAACTTCCATGCTTAATTGATGATTTCTATATGTTGTAAAGAGCATGTGAAGGGAATTATGATATTTAAACTTCGAGGAGCATTGGCTCAGATTGTGAAACGAATAATGAAGAAATATGAGATATTACATCTTTGGAGCATTGGCTCAAATTGTGAAACGAATAATGAAGAAATATGAGATATTGCATTTTTGGAGCATTGGCTCAAATTGTAAAAGGAATGAAGAAGGAATATGATATAATTACATCCTTTGGAGCATTGGCTCAAGTGATAGGATAAATCATGGAAATGAAAGTGAAAGAAAGAGAAAGAGTTATTGAAATATACCCTTGCCGGGGTTTAATTGTTTAATTGATGTTCCCTTGCCGGGATTTAATTGCTTAATTGATGTTCCCTCGCCGGGATTTCTATTTCTATTCTGTTTACTCCCTTGCCCTTTGTTTGTGATTGCTGTTTGGGTGAGGAGGAGTGCTAAAGCACTAAGGGTGATGTCGTGCCATGATTTACATTGATTACATTATATACTGCATAGTGAGAACGAGAGTAAAAGCACGAAGGGTGATGCCGTGCACTTGTCTTGGTGAGAATGAGAGTAAAGCACGAAGGGTGATGCCGTGCATTGTTTGATATTGTCTCCCTTGCTGGGATGTTGATATTACTGTTATTGTTCCCTTGTCGGGATTCCTATTTCTATTATGTTTACTCCCTTGCCCGTTGTTTGTGATTGTTGTTTGGGTGAGGAAGAGTGTTAAAGCACGAAGGGTGATGTCGTGCGCTGTTCGCTATTGTGAGGAAGAGTGTAAAGCACGAAGGGTGATGCTGTGCCGTATGATGTACCATTCTGTACCGATATTCATTGATTATACTGTGAGCAAAGAGAGTAAAAGCACGAAGGGTGATGTCGTGCCATGATTTAGATTGATTACATTATACATTGCATATTGAGGACGAGAGTAAAAGCACGAAGGGTGATGCCGTGCCATGATTTACATTGATTACATTATACACTGCATAGTGAGGACGAGAGTAAAAGCACGAAGGGTGATGCCGTGCAAGCTTGTGATTTCTGGTCCTTATTTTTATTCTGACCTTGTTGTTCCTTTCTTTGTTAAGATTTCTTATATGAAACTATTATCTCCCCACAACATGTTCCCCTTCCCTTATTGATGGATTACTTCCTGTATTTCTCTTCCGTTGTTTATATATATATATTCAAACTGCACGGGTACATTTGGTTGTCGTGTCTTAGCATCGTCACTACTTCGCCGAGGTTAGGCTCGGCACTTACTCAGTAGATGGGGTCGGTTGTACTGATGCTACACCTGCACTTCTTTATATTCTGCAGATTACGCAGCCAGACCCAGAGGACATCATTAGTGGGACTGTCTTCCAGCTTATCCTAGAGGCTTCAAGGTATACCCGCTGGCGTTCGTGGGCCTTGGCGTCTCTTCCATCCCTTTGTCTTCACTTCTGTCTTGTTTTTTCCTCTAGTTTTAGAGACAGTCATGTATTTCCTTTCAGACTTTATATTTAGCACTCTTATAGACAGTTTGTGAGTTTGTGACTCCAGGCTTTGGGAAAATTATGCGTCTATGTATTATGTTGTCTTTACTTAGTTTTGAAAACCATATTTATTTATCTTCGCTGTTAAGTTGTGAACAATTTTTAGCTTATTCTGTTAAATCGATGTTAATATGCCAGTTTATCTATACACGTTGGCTTGTCTAGTGGGTTCAACGTTAGACGCCATAACAACCCGATGGTGGGATTCGGGGCATGACACACTCAATCTAGAAGGCTCAAACATGGCAGAAAGTTTTGTTACATGGGGCATCGTCGCTTATTGAAGTCATGACACAAATATCAGAATGATGCAAAATCATTCGATGGGACTAAAGAGACAATATTTGTACCTTGTCGAGTAACTGGTTCAGTAGTGATGAATCAAGTTAAAGATATAAAATTTACTCTTGGCCAGTCAAGTGAAGTGGTAAATGGGGTGAAGAAAAACACATGGAAAAAGAGAAATATTTTTTTTATCTTCCTTATTAGAAATTTAACTTGGTGCGCCATAATCTTGATGTGATAAACATAGAAAATAATGTGTGTGATAACATAATTTATACGTTATTTGATCTTGGTAAAAAGTCTAAAGACAACTTAGAGGCTCGTTTGGACTTGAAGGAGATGAAAATAAGACCAAGCTTATGGACTCAGTACCGAACTAGTGGTAGAGCATATCTTCCTCCTACTTTTTTCACAATGTCTCCGACGTAAAAGGAGTTATTTTATGAAGTACTACAAAATGCAAAGTTTCCAGATGGCTATGCATCTAATATCTCACGTTGCTTTCGCAAACGAAAGATATCTGGGATAAAAACTCATGATTGTTATGTTATAAAGCAAGAACTTCTTCCTCTTTCCTTGCGGAGATCAGTAGATAAAAGAGTTAGTTCATATGCACATTCTTTCGTGTTCTGCGTAGTAAATAGATAAAACTAGAAGAGTTAAAGTTACTTGAAGAAAAAATTACAGAAACATTGTCTACTATGGAGAAACTCTTCCTCCAAGGATTCTTTACTGATATGATACACTTGGTAATTCACTTGGCAACTGAGGCTAAACATGCGAGGCCAGTACATTGTTGCTGGATGTACCCAATTGAGAGGTATGAAGAATATCACTGAATTTTTATCTTATGTCTTTAGTTATTAAATATTCTAATATCAAACTATTAATATTACTTTGTTCAATAGGTTTTTGGGTACTTTAAACTCATATGTTCGTAATCGTGCATGTCCAAAAGGTTCAATAGCAGAAGCATACATAGCAAATGAGTGTATGACATTTTCCTCACGATATTTAGAGGGTGGATATTCAAGGTCTTATTTTTCAAGAACATGCAGTGATGAGATTGAGCATGAGGCTAGTAAAAAAGAATCTCTTTTTCCTACCGTTGGGGAGCCGTACAACGGAATAGATGTATTTGATTTGGATGAGAAAACATTGCTGCAAGCACATCGACATGTGTTTTTCAATTGTGAGTTAGAAGTGGTTGATAATTATAAAAAGTAAGTATTATATCTATTATTTAATTTATGTTATTACTTATTTGATAAAAAAATTGATAAATGCGAGTCACATGAACAGGGAACATATTGCTGAAATCAAAAGAGCACATCGTAAGCGTCATTTGACACAACATCAACTTGACCGTATTCATTTCGATACATTCCACGAGTGGTTCAAAGAGCAAGTAAGTAGTAGGAATAAGTCATTGGTTATATTAAACTATTGTCCTTGTACAGATATCCACATTTACAGTTGTATCTTTTATTTGGTTAGGTAAAGAAGTTGGAAGCTACATCTAACATCTTAAAGGATGTTAAAGTCCTTGCACAAGGGCCGAGTTACATTGCAAAATGGTTTAGTGCGTTTGATGTAAATAACGGCTATCTATTCCGAACGAAACAAAATGAAGAGCTCAAGGTGACACAAAATTGTGGTGTTATGGTCGTTTCAAAGACTGAATGTTATGCAAGCACAAGTGACAACGCTCCAAAATCTGCAAATATCACATATTATGGCAGATTGAATGGTATTGTGGAGTTAAACTACTGTGAAAAATTTAAAGTCATCTTATTTAAGTGTGATTGGGTTGATGTAACCAAAGATAGAGGAATTAAGGAAGACGACTTGGGTTTGACACTTGTGAATTTCTCACACCTAACAGACTCTGGCGATCCAGAACGTCATGGGCCCTTTATTTTTGCAGAACATGCTCAACAAGTAATATTTGTGCAAGATCCTCAAGATCATGAATGGTTTGTCCCTAGGTTAATTAAAACATGAGATATTATTAATATGGGGGAGGAAAATAGTGTGCAGCTTGAGTCATCAACGCAGAGTGATGCCACTGATTTAGCTATTTTAGAAAATGCTCGTGTTCTAGAAGATTATTATAATGATTGGGTAAGAATTAGTGTCGATGGAATAGTAATTGATACAAACTTACATTCTCTAGCTTCTCCAAATGATGGTGAAGCTAATATTGAGGGAGGAAATGACATAGAAAATGAATGCAATTCTGAATAAGATAGGTGGAACATATAGAATAATTTTTGCAAGTGTTATTTAAGAACTTCTAAAGGTGTTATTTTTTTACTTCAGAAATTTGATATTGGATGTTTGAGTGAAGTTGTGCTTTCTTTTACTCATATTTTTCTTATTATATGTATTTAAATGTGATATGCTAAGGTGGTATTATCACTTGATAATTATTTTGTTAGTGCATCAATAACTCTTATCTCTATAATAGCCTATGTCGCAAGTCTTTGTTTATGTGCACAAATTGTTAATGTTTTTTCACATTTTGAGAATAGTGTCACGCCCCGAACCTGGGGAGGCGAGGCTGGCACCCGGTGCCGCATTGGCCCGAGCAAACCACTTTGTAACTCATTTATTTTCTTTCTGACTATCATGGGCCAACATGGACAGAACTCGTAATGTACAACTTGTAAGTGGGCAACACTGTATCAATAAACTATCGTTCATAAAACATGAATATATATGAGCCGTTAAGGCCTCTGACATACTGTACAAACTGAACATCTATCTACAAAGCCTCTAAGAGGTACTGACATCAAATGGGACAGGGTACCGGCCTACCCATAAGTCTGTAGTAAAACTCTGACACGATGACTCATGGGCCTGGTTGCACTCCGAATGAGGTGGAGTCTTACCGATCCTTCGCTGAATGCCAATCTCGTCTACTATGAGGGCTCGTCAAACTGATTATCTATACCTGCAGGCATGAATGCATCGTCCCCAACAAAAGGACGTCAGTACGAATAATGTACTGAGTAGGTAAGACAACATTGAAATGTAATATATGTCAACATTAATTAAAGACACATATGATCAACCTGTAAGTCTGGATAGCTCTGTAAATCATGAAATATTTATAATGTTATGTAATGCATAGGTCTGTATGTATATAACATCATTAAGCCTCTGAGGGCATCCCGTCATATCATCTCGGCCACTGTGGGCAAATCATCAACGTATACCAGCTAATTAGGTGGTGGTGCGTGTATAACGCCATAACCTTTCCCATATCCCATATACATATATGTATATATATATATATATACATATATATATATATACATATATATATATATATATACACATACATATATATGTGTATATAACGCCATCTGAGTCATGGGTCAATGTACATGTATAAATGCATGAAATGCCTATGCAATACGTTAATAAGATTTTCTCGGAATGCCATAAAAATCAATATGCCTTTTGGATAAACTTTATCAAATACGTATTTTTCTGAGATCCGTGAACAAAAGATAATAATAACTCACATGGGGAAGCAAGAATATTTATATACCCCTAATGTTTCTATGAATAGAGTAATTTATGAAATGTGTGTGTTCACTCATTTCTTCTGTATAATTTGGGTCATACCAAAAAGAAAGAAGGGATGACCTTAACATACCTGGAGGAATTATGGCCTAACACATCCAAGGACATGTAATATAAAATAGAAGAGCTCAACTTGCACTCGTAGCACCAACTTAGACCCCCGACATCATTTATTCATCATTTCAAACAAGTATAATTAACTCCTAGATTCGCCCTAATTTTGAAGGGGTCACTTTTTTTTTTCCTTTTGGTTAGACACGGCTAATAAGATATTTCCAAATAGAAAAAGCAAGCCAGAAGGACCTCTTAGAAAATCTCAAAACTAGAAAAGAGACCATTTTCGGATTTCAACCACTAAAATTGAAACTCTTAGATTAATGTAATCCATAACACGTCTTGTTGCTAACTTTCACATTGTCTTGAAAGATTTAAAATATGTTATGTCTGATGACCCAAAAGGTCATCCCGTATATTTCTAGCTAATTCTGTGTTCTGAGGTCGTGAAAACCTTCTTCTATCTCACCACAATTTGCGTGAACAGCCGGGGCGTGTAGCCGGAAGCCTTTATGTGAAAAACTGATAAAAATGATGATTTTGTATTAGAAATTTGAATTATGTTGACTTCAGTCAACGTTTTTGGCAAACGGACCCGAACTCCGTAATTTGACGGTCCCGGAGGTTCTGTAGGAAAATATGGGACTTGGGCGTATGCCCGGAATCGAATTCCGAGGTCCCAAGTTCGAGAAATGAATTTTTAAAGAAAATTATTTTCTGAAAAATCTAAAGGTTTTTGAAAATGAAATTTGAGGTGAAACCTGTGATATCGTACCCGTACCATGGTTCCGGAGCTCTGTACAGGTTCGATATGTCTTATATGTGTTATTTATGAAGTTTGGTAAGAAACGGACTTAGTCTGACGTGATTCGGACCTTAAATGAAATAAATTAATGTTTAAAGAAGTTTTAAAAAATTTCATTGATTTTTGGTTTGATTTGTCCTTTTAGTGTTATTTTATGTGATTTGGAACCTCGAGCGAGTCCATATTAAGTTATATGACTTGTTTGTGCATTTGGACGGGCTCCCGGGGGGCCTCGGGTGTGTTTCGGATAGGTTCCGAGTCCATTTTCCCTATTTTGAACTGCTGAAAATTGTCATCTGGTTTCCTTTTGTTAGATCGCATAGAAGGATCCGTCATCGCATTGAGTGTATGACTCGCCTAGTAATTTCCTTCACTGTGATCGCAATAGTTGGCCCGCGATCGCATAAGCCAACTTACTCCTTATACGCGATCGCATAAGTTGTTCTGCGATCGCGTAGAGCATTTTAAGCCAGCTTCATTTTCCTTCTACGCGATCGCGCCTCGATCCCCGCGATCGCTATTCTTTAAAAGCCTGGGCAGATTATAAGTTTCCAACACGGGGGGTTTCACCATTTTAAACATATTTTGACTTCTAGAACTCGATTTTGGGTGATTCCTTGTGGGATTTTCACACAAATCGAATGGGTAGTGTTCTTTCACTAGAATTAAATATATTTCATGAATTAGTTCTTGTTTTTATCATTTAAATTGTGTTTTGGGGTGAGGGGATTGTGGGTTTTGAAAGACAACTTCAAAAATTAAAATTCATGATTTGAATGACCAAATGTTATCGGAATTGGATAAATTTGGTATAGGTGAACTCGTATCGGAATGGGTAATCGAAATTCGTAAGATTTGTCGGGTTCCGATGTGCGGGCCCGAGGGCCAACTTTTTGGTCGATTTTTATAAATTTGCAAAGATTGAAACTTTATTATTCGGAATCGTTCCTTATACGTTTTATATGTATTTTGAAGTTGTTTTAGTTGATTTTGAGCTGTCCGGAGGCCTTCCCGCCCAAGAAGTTTATTTTTGAGTATCGGGTTGTCGTCTTTGAGGTATGTATCTTGTCTAACCTTGTGTGAGGGAACTACCCCTTAGGATTGAGTCTTCTATGTTGATTGTAGTCCGCGTACGCGAGGTGATGAGTGTGTACTCGAACTTATTTGCAAATAGATTGCCCTTTAGGGATTTTTGGGTCCTTATGTTCCCCGTATATGAATTGAACTTGTTATATCTGAATTTCCTGATTTCTAAGCTCATCTCCTCCTGTTCAAGTTAGAAGTACTTGTCTAACATTCCTTGTTTCCTATATGATCTTAATTGACTTAAATGAAGACTTTATTTTTCCTACCGTTATGCTATGTCTTCCTTCATATGCTTCCTATTTACTGAGCATTATTCAAACTGAGTTTATTCGGTGAAGCTAATTTTCTAAGTGAGATTGGTTATAGCTGATTTCCCTTGCCGGGATGATTTGGTTTCTTGGTTGCGAACTTGAACGTATAGAATAGTTGCTATATTTGTCTTTTCTTCCCCCCATTATGTTGTTCTCTCTTTGTGCCTGGCATTCCTCTCAGTGGCTATTTCTTATGAGCGAGTTGTTACCACTTTTGTGATTTAAGTCTTTGTATTGATTTGCTCATCGCACTGTGTATTCATCATCATTTGCTTTCGCGCCGGTTGTGGCAATATATGTTGTCTCTATCGCATTCTGGTTGTTTTCCTCAGTGGCTGCATTGCATATTTAAGTTGGGACTACGGACAGAGATTCGGGAGCTTTCCCCCTGTACTGCATTGCATATTTAAATTGGGACTACGGACAGAGATCCGGGAGCTTTCCCCAAGTACTGCATCGTATATTTAAATTGGGACTATGGACAGAGATCCGGGAGCTTTCCCCCTGTACTGCATCGCATATTTAAATTGGGACTACAGACAGAGATCCGGGAGCTTGCCCCCTGTACTGCATTGCATGACAAATTCTGAGTGGCAGACAGAGTTCTGGTAGTTTATGATTGAGGAGATTTGAATCGAAAGATATAAATATATATATATTGTAAAGTATAGCTGACAATCAATTATCTTCAGGAAAAGTTAAGTCTAAAGGACTTCTTTTCGAAAGTATATTTGAAAAACATTTATCATGCAGAATGATGGAAATTTGAAAGAGCAGTAGTTGGGAAAATATATTTTGAACATCATGTGTTTTCATGATATTTGAAAGATCAGTACTTGGGAAAAATATATTTTTGAAAATCACGTGTTTTGATGATATTTGAAAGAGCAGTACTTGAGAAAATATATTTTGAACATCACGTATATTGATGATACTTGAAAGAGCAGTATTTGGGGAAGTGTATTTGAACACCCCGTATTTGAAGAGACTATGTTATAAAAATTTCTCTTTTAAAAAAATATATAAATATACATTTAGAGAAAGTATGTTTAAAAGAAGAAGTTTCTCTATTCCGAAATGATTATATCTTTAAAGTTTTCAAAATGAACTCACGAATTAAAGGTTTTCACTCGAAGGTTTGACCATTTTTATTGAGTTATTGGCTAAGGCTTGACGTGAATAAATTGATGCAGTGTTGAGTTGCTAGTGTTGTTATTGGGTTGAATTTCCCGCCATTTGGATTGCGTTCCTTCCATTCTCTTTGCGTATTTCTATTATGTTGTCCGTTGATCATGATTATTGAATTTTCTTTCGTATTATTCGATCGAATAGTTAATTACATTGAGAATTCGTTAGATAAATATTTTGTTTCGGTCGTTTATACATCTATGCCTTTTACTTATTAGACTGGTGATGTCTTGACTAGTCCTCGTCACTATTTCACCGAGGTTAGTCTTGACACTTACTGGACACCGCCGTTGTGTGCTCATGCTACATTTCTGCACATTTTTGTGTGCAGCTTCAGGTTATTGTTGCTGGTAGCTACGCATATCGTTGCTGAGGACACTCAAGGTAACCCTGCTGCTGCGTTCGCAGGCTTCAGAGTCACCTTCTTGTTTTGTTTCTATTCAACTGTACTTACTTATTCCTAGACAGTTGTACTTAGATTTGATAGAAAGATTTCGTACAGCTTATGACTTGTATTTACCGGGTTTTGGGAAATTATAAACTCTGTCAAGAATTCTGTTTCAATTTTTTTTTAAAATTTCTTTATTATTGTTGTTGTTCAGTGGAAATGTTAGGCTTACATAGTCCCTAAGACTAGGTGCCATCACGATACCCAACAGAGGGAAATTTGGGTCGTGACAAGTTGGTATCAGAGCCCTAGGTTCATAGGTGCTACGAGTCATAAGCGGGTTTGGTAGAGTCTTGTGGATTGACACAGAGATGTCTGTACCTATCTTCGATAGGCTACAGAACTATCAGGACAATTTCACTTCCTTCATTCCTATCGTGTGAGTTCATTGATCTTAAAGTTTGAAATTATCTTTCCATTCTCTCATCGATGGTGAGGATACGAGCGGCGGTTTCGGATGACGATACCCCGAAGCAAATGTCACAAGGGTTAGAGATAGAGGCTAACGAGGAGCACGTGCCGCAGTTAAGATGCCTACCAGAGCAGCCGTTGGGGAATTGCCAGTAGTCCTAGTTGGGGGACAGGTACTGGAGGTGCCTGTTGCTACCCCGGGCTTCAGAAGACCGGAGCGCAGTTTTGAGTACAATTGGTACATCGGCTTAAGAAGGGTTGATTCTAGTGCAGAAGTTGCTTCATAGATCAGGGGAGGAGTTCAGACTCCCACCGTCTACGCTCCAGAGCAGCGAGATCATATTGGTCATGTTCCAGTTGTCATGGCAGCACGACATGTGGTTTCAGTTCAGCCCGTGGTTAGGAAAGAAACATCGGAGGTAGAGCACCTTGGGATTTAGAGGTACTGGAAGTACCACCCTTCTATCTTTCAGTGGATTGGCGGCGGGTAATTACCAGGGTTTTTTGGATGAGTGTCACCATATTCTTCGTACTTCGGGTACTGTGGATATTAGCGAGGTTGCTTTTGTCACATCTCAGGTCCAGAGTAGTGGGTTGATCAGCGGTGGAGGCATATGAGTTGGGGTAACCTGGCTGAGTTAGCTCCAGTAGCATTGGTTCAGTTTTCAGAGATGTTTTGAGGGAGGTTGCACCTCAGTTCCGTTGGGATGTACAGCGCACGAAGTTTTAGCAGTTGCGTCAGGGCACTATGTCACCATTGGAGTACGCCGTCAAATTCAGTGAGTTGGCCAGATATACACCTCACTTGGTTGCTTCAGTTAGAGGGCGAGTCCGTAGTTTTGTTGAGGGACTCAGGCACGGTAGAGAATCTTGGGTCAACCAGTTCAGTTGCATTACAAGCTTCGCATGGGAGCTTTTCTAATACTCGTGGGTCTCAGAGGATCCGTATAGTATGTTTTCCACAGCCAAATCGGCAGAGAGATTATTTTCAGGTGGTAGAGTTGTGGCAGGGTGTTCAGGTGGATAGAAGGCGCCTAAGAGGGGGAGGCCTGACCCATTGATGTGTTGCATATAGTAGGCTAGAGGTCGTCGTGTCAGATATCATCACCCACGTATGGCTTGATGTGCTAAAGTGGGGTACCATTGCATTTCACTATATTCCTGTTTGTCAGGACGAGTTCCCATTATTTGTTGTCTCGTTATGAGTGAGTTTCATGTATTGCACTTTATTTTTGTGCTTGCTCCTGTTGGGAGATTCAATGTGTAGTAGTCGTGTCTATCATTGTTTTATTCATCATTGCTAGTGGTGAAACTGGAAGTGAGTCCATGTCGTCCTTCGTGTTAAGCTTTATGCGATTCTGCTGAGTATTTTGTTTTCGAGCTGTGATTCGATACTCCATTGGGATGTGAGTAAGTGAGCTCTATGATTTTTATCAGCCGAGATGAGTTAAGGGAGAAAAAATAAATTCTATTGATATGATATATATTCGGCATTTGACCTAGCGTTGAGGGCGAGACCCTCGTGTTTCTTTGTGATTTGATATGTTTGGACCGGGCTGAGTACCGAAGTAGAATTTTTATCAGGATGGAATCCTTGTGATTTGTTTATATGCTTTGCTTCTTCCCTGTTATATGGCTTTTGGTAAGTCATTATTGATAGAGAGTTATGCCTATGGGCTTGTTTGATAGTACCTTTATATGCTTCTATCTTTCATACTCAACCATTTCGTTATGTGCTTCTTTAGTTCAGTTTGCGGGATGTGTGTCCGATGGTGCTAGCTGTGACTCGAGGATTCAGCTGTCTAATGATGAGGTCTTCGTGTTTATTGCATCATTATCAATTTTATGGGATTTGGAAACAGAGTTCTTCCATATATGGGACTAATTGCCAATGTTGAGTTGATTTCGGGAAGTTATGGTGATCAAAAGTGCTATTGAGCCTATGTGTGATTTGCTATGTTGTGTGGCCGTGCCTTATGGCATAGACCTGAGTTGATGCAGCTGGTTGATGCTAATGCCAGATATGGATTAAGAATAGGGTCTCTTGGAAATGAGTAGAGAGTGAGGAATTGAGGTATGAGGCTTATCGATGATGGTGAGAAGGCTATATGGCAGTTGTGATGGTGTCATCAGGCTTACGTAGGTTGGGGTGACATGGGATCACCCGCGGGTGTGTGTTGGAAATGCGCAATCAGTGATTGGATGAGTTCAAAGTGAATCTTAGCACGTTCGAGGACAAACGTTTGTTTAAGAGGGGGAGATTGTGATGACCCAAAGGGTCATATCGTATATTTCTAGCTAATTCTGTGTTCCAAGATCGTGAAAACCTCATTCTATATCACCTCGATTTGCGTGTGCAGCCCGGGCATGTAGCCGGGAAAGCCTTTATGTGAAAAACTGATAAAATGATAATTTTGTATTAGAAATTTGAATAAAGTTGACTTCAATCAACGTTTTTTGTAAACAGACCCAAACCCGTGATTTGACGGTCCCGGAGGGTCCGTAGGAAAAAATGGGACTTGGGCGTATGCTCGGAACCGAATTCCGAGGTCCCAAGTCCGAGAAATGAATTTTTAAAGAAAATTATTTTTAAAAAAATATAAAGGTTTTTGAAAATGAAATTTGAGGTGAAACCTGTGTTATTGGGCCTGTATCATTGTTCCGGAGCCCGGTACAGGTTCGATATGTCTTATATGTGTTATCTGTGAAATTTGGTAAGAAACGGACTTAGTCTGACGTGATTCGGACCTTAAATGCAAAAAAATTGATGTTTAAAGAAGTTTTGAGAAATTTCATTGATTTTTGGTTTGATTCATCGTTTTAGTATTATTTTATGTGATTTGGAACCTCGAGCGAGTCCGTATTAAGTTATATGACTTGTTTGTGCATTTGGACGGGGTCCCGGGGGGCTTCGGGTGTGTTTTAGATAGGTTCCGAGTCCATTTTCCTTATTTTGAACTGCTGAAGACTATCATCTGGTTTCCTTCTATGCGATCGCATAGAAGGATCCGTGATCGCATTGAGTGTCAGACTCGCCCAATAATTCCCTTCATAGCGATCGCAATAGTTGGTCCGCGATCGCAGAAGCCAACTTACTCCTTATAGGCGATCGCATAAACTATTCTTCGATCACGTAGAGCGTTTTAAGCCAGCTTCATTTCCTTCTACGCGATCGCGCCTTGATCCCCGCGATCGCGTTTATTTAATAGCCTGGGCAGATTATAAGTTTCCAAAATGGGGGGTTTCACTATTTTAAACATATTTTGACTTGTAGAACTCGGTTTTGGGCGATTCCTTGTGGGATTTTCACACAAATCGAATGGGTAAGTGTTCTTTCACTAAAGTTAAATATATTTCATGAATTAGTTCTTATTTTTATCATTTAAATTGTGTTTTGGGGTGAGGGGATTGTGGGTTTTGAAAGAAAACTTCAAAAATGAAAATTCATGGTTTGAATGACCAAATGTTATTGGAATTAGATAAATTTGGTATGGGTGAACTCGTATCGGAATGGGTAATCGGAATTCGTAAAACTTGTCGGGTTCCAAGGTGCGGGCCCGGGGTCAACTTTTGGGTCGATTTTGATAAATTTGCAAAGATTGAAACTTTATTATTTGGAATCCTTCCTTATACGTTTTATATGTATTTTGAAGTTGTTCTAGTTGATTTTGAGCTTTCCGGAGGCCTTCCCGCCCGAGTAGTCTATTTTTGAGTACCATGTTGTCATCTTTGAGGTAAGTATCTTTCCTAACCTTGTGTGGGGGAACTACCCCTTAGGATTGAGTCTTCTATGTTGATTTTAGTCCGCGTACGCGAGGTGACAAGTGTGTACTCGAACTTATTTGCAAATAGATTTTTCTTTAGGGATTTTTGGGTCCTTACATTCCCCGTATATGAATTTAACTTTTTATATCTGAATTTCCTGATTTCTAATCTCATCTCCTCCTGTTCAAGTTAGAAGTACTTGCCTAGGATTCCTTGTTTCTTATATGATCTTAATTGACTTAAATGATGACTTTGTTTTTCCTACCGTTATGCTATGTCTTCCTTCATATGCTGCCTATTTACTGAGTATTGTTCAAACTGAGTTTATTTGGTGAAGCTAATTGTCTATGTGAGATTTGTTATAGCTTATTTCCCTTGCCGGGATGATTTGGTTTCTTGGTTGCGAACTTGAACGTATAGAATAGTTGCTATATTTGTCTTGTCTTCCCCTCATTATGTTGTTCTCTCTTTATGCTTGACATTCCTCTCAGTGGCTATTGCTTATGAGCGAGTTGTTACCACTTTTGTGATTTAAGTCTTTGTATTGATTTGCTCATCGCACTTTGTATTCGGTCTCGTTTGCTTTTCCGCCGGTTGTGGCAATATATGTTGTGTCTGTCGCATTCTAGTTGATTTCCTCAGTGGCTGCATTGCATATTTAAATCGGGACTACGGACAGAGATCCGGGATCTTTTCCTCTGTACTGCATCGCCTATTTAAATTGGGACTACGGACAGAGATCCGAGAGCTTTCCCCCTGTACTGCATCGCATATTTAAATTGGGACTACAGACAGAGATCCGGGAGCTTTCCCCCTGTACTGCATCACATATTTAAATTGGGACTACGGACAGAGACCCAGGAGATTTTCCCTGTGCTGCATTGCATGACAAATTCTGATTCGCGGACTGAGTTCCGGTAGTTTATGATTTAGGAGATTTGAATCGAAAAATATAAATATATATATATTAAAAATTGTAGCTGAAAAGAAATTATTATGTCTAAAGAACTTCTTTTCAAAA
The DNA here is from genome assembly GCA_005239505.1 of Nicotiana paniculata. Classification (NCBI taxonomy): domain Eukaryota; kingdom Viridiplantae; phylum Streptophyta; class Magnoliopsida; order Solanales; family Solanaceae; genus Nicotiana; species Nicotiana paniculata. The sequence continues at coordinate 108,507 of ML348950.1, read as the reverse complement.
GTATATTTGAAAATCATTTGTCTTGCAGAATGATGATATTTGAAAGAGCAGTACTTGGGAAAATATGTTTTGAACATCACGTGTTTTGATAATAAAAGAGCAGTACATGGGGAAAATATATTTTTGAATATCACGTGTTTTGATGATATTTGAAAGAGCAGTACTTGGGAAAAATATATTTTGAACATCACGTGTTTTGATGATATTTGAAAGAGCAGTACTTGAAAAAATATATTTTGAACATCACGTATATTGAGATACTTGAAAGAGCAGTATTCGGGGAAGTGTATTTGAAACACCCCGTATTTGAAGCGACTATGTTATAAAGATTTCTCATTAAAAAAAATATATAAATATACATTCAAAAAAAGTATGTTTGAAAGAAGAAGTTTCTCTATTCCGAAATGATTATATTTTTAAAGTTTTCAAAATGAACTCACGAATTAAAGGTTTATACTCGAAGGTTTGACCATTTTTATTGAGTTATTGGCTAAGGCCTGACGTGAATAAATTGATGCAGTGTTTAGTTGCTAGTGTTGTTATTGGGTTGAATTTTCCGCCATTCGGATTGCATTCCTTCCATTCTCTTTGCGTATTTCTATTATATTGTCCGTTGATCGTGATTTTTGAATTTCCTTCCGTATTATTCGATCGTATCGTTAATTACTTTGAGAAGTCGTTAGATAAATATTTTGTTTCGATCGTTTATACATCTATGCCTTTTTACTTATTAAATCGGTGGTGTGTTGACTAGTCATCGTCACTACCTCACCGAGGTTAGTCTTGGTACTTACTGGGCACCGCTATGGTGTGCTCATACTACACTTCTGTACATTTTTGTGTGCAGCTTCAGGTTATTGTTGTTGGTAGCTGCGCAAATCGTTGCTGAGGAGACTCAAGGTAACCTGCTGCTGCGTTCGCAGGCTTCGGAGTCACCTTCTTGTTTTGTTTCTATTCATTGTACTTACTTATTTCTAGACAGTTGTATTTAGATTTGATAGAAAGATTTCATAGAGCTTATGACTTGTATTTACCGGATTTTGGGAAATTATAAACTCTGTCAAGAATTCTATTTCGATTTTTTTTAAACTTTCTTTATTATGTTGTTGTTCAGTGGAAATGTTAGGCATAACTAGTCCCTAAAACTAGGTATTAACAATTGGCAAAGCGCATGTGGTTTCTAAACATGAAATGCATGGTGTACTTTTCCTTTGAATATTGATAAAACGTGTATTTTGCAGGTCCATTGAAAAAATAGGCTATCATTCTTCAACTAATAGAACAGTGGCAACCACCAACAGAGATGAAGAGTAAACCAGTATTAAGAATTAAAAAAATGACAATTAGAAAACAATGGCTCAATAAGATGTCTGCCAGGAAACTATTGCCACCTTTCCATTTAAGTAATGAGTCACTTTATAAAGTTTAGGGGTGCTGCCACATTAAAGATTTAACAATCTTATCCAATAATTAAATAATTAATTAGATAATATTCTGTTACCCGGTAATTAACCAATTACCCGCATAATTAAGAATTGTTTCAAATTACTTAATGTACTATTTACTTTTAATATACCTTATATATCATACTATCAAGGTCATATGGTACCAAATAAAATAAATACATACACTATTATTTTATTAAAATATCCATATAAAAATACATATATTTTCTCAACTTATAATTTTCCTAATCTCATATAAAGAGTAAAAATTCTCATACACTTAATTCTTAAAATGATAAAAAGATAACCTTCTTTTCTTGTGAGAAAATAATTTTTTCTCTTTACAATATAGAAAATCTCATAAAATATGAACAACCATCCAATCATCAACATTATTGGATCCACTTTAGCTACTATGGATCTGATATTTAACTTTATTTTACAAAACAAAGACACAAATTCCGCTACCTCACCAGCAACAATTTTCAAATTTATAGAATCTATGTTGCAAATCGAAAAATACATAAATGCTTCCTTCATTCAGTTTGAGGATTAAGTAAATGATCTCACTGTGTAGAATATTATATGGTAAACTAAGTGGTTGAGACAAAACAGTATGCAGATTAATTTGTTTCTTACAATACATGCATAATAAAGTAACACAGAAGAATATATGATAAAACAAACACAATATCAACAAATGCTAGAAATTTTAATAGGCATACCGTACCTTGTGATATGTAATCTAGAAAAGAAAATGGTTAAAAGCGAATAAAACACAAAATATGACAATGTTGCATAAAGTAGGGAACCAGATAGTAGATTTGAGGATGTGTCATGAATATGGCATGTTTTTGAGATCTAGGAGCACAACACAAAAGTTATTGCTATGTACTAGTTATTGAGGATTAAGCTTTATCGGTTCAACTCTTGTGTCTTTAGCACTGAACCTATTCTATTTTAAAATTATGAGTTCAAATCTACTATTTATTGCAATATTAGTGAATTTTTGTACCTAAATTTATACTCCTTCGAAAGGACTGGATTCACATGAACCCGACGCAATAAGGCTGCATCAGCCTCTAAGTCAGACACGTGTTGGGCACTATTTTCAGTTTTCCTTCTTTTTCTTTACTTTTTGGGGCATGCATGTCTTAACCCTCTATAATTTCCTAATAAACATAATTCCTTCGAACTCATGTGGATTTACTACGGCACATCCTAATGCTAAGTTACGGGATATAACAGATAGGATGATGCTTCCTCATGTTTTGCACGTGACATGCTGATCTATTGGAGTTAACCTGGTACTAATATAGCTTAATGCAACTACATATTTTTTTTATTTTTGGAGAAGGAATTATGCGAACTAATGGTCGCAACCGATTGGTAATTGAACAAGACGATGATGAAGATGTGCGACCTTATATTGAGCATTTGATGGAAGCTCAAAACCATTCTGCGGCCCAACCTTATATTGAGCAGTTGATGGATAATAGGAACAACTCTGAAGACCAGACACATAATGATCAATCTAATGAGTTGAACAGTTCTGCTGGTGGCACTGACGTTCAACCTAATGATGATGAATCAGGTAACACTTTTCTCTGAAATTATTTTCAAATCTTAATTGTGTGTTAATCTGACTAGTTTATATAGTGTAATTAGCAACTGTATTTTTCTGTAATTTCTATTGTGATATTGAACTGGTTATATGGATATACCTCTTCTGCAATTCTTCTAGGATCTAGTATTGTTGTCAAAGATTTCGTGCATCCCATAACCATAATAGCTTCTGTTGCAACTGTAATGTTATAGAATCTATATATACTCTATAATGTTTGAAAATTGGGATTAGGCCCAAGAAAAAGGCAGAATGCCGGGGTAGAACATATATCATGATAGCTTATGTTGCAACTATAATGTTATAGAATATGTATATACTCTATACTGTTGGAAAACCATATTGGCTGCATGTGTTAATATTTATCAGGTCTGAAAGGATCAAAATAATCTTTTACTTATATTTAAAAACTAAATGTATCTGTTCAAAGTGAAATCTGAAAAAAATAGCAGTATCGAATAACTGAGAACATATAGAATAGAAGAATGAGATAAAAGAGTATATACAAAACATGTTAGTTGATCGTAGGATTAGCATTCATCATCATGAAAATCTGAGTTTCTATGATAATTCTTTCAATTTCTGGGCTGGAAAAATGCAACCTAGAAGTGTTGTGTCGCACTACTTGATCATCCCCCACATTCTCAACCAAATTATTCTCCGAGGCAATTCGTCAAACACTCTACTTCTTATAAAGATTTTCACTTGACTGGTCCTGTTTGCTACTGCTAATACGTGGTGTAATTTGCTGCATCAATCTTGTATCCTTGACTGTTAGAGAGTTAACACCAACGTTAACCTCTTCTGCTAGTTCTTCAAAACTATTTGCACTTGTGACAGCCTTTGACACGGTTTGTCGAGCACTTGGAACACTAATATTCTACTGTTGATTCTTCACACCTAGAGAAACATTTCACTTAGTAGGAGACCTCATCATTACTGTCCATTCGTCCCCAGTTTGCGCACCAACTTCAGCAGTAGCAACTGCATTATTTTGTGCACATGAATTAGCAGCTTTCATACCATCTGGTTTCCCAACCTGGGAAGTAGCATGTTGTTGTCGTGTAGTTGGTATCACAGGTGTAGGAGCTCGATCATCAGTTGTCCCAACGTTTTGCTGCACGTGTCCCATAAGATTCTGATCCCCAACTTTTGTAGATTTTTTTCCAGCAACAGAACCTGTAGTAACACCAGAAACCACATGATCTTTAGCTGTAATAGATTTTCCTGAAGCATCACAAACATGTCCAGTCCTTGGATTTGTAGCTGTTTTCTTTGAAGTATCAAGTACATGTCCAACACCTTTAGCCGTAGGAGTTTGTCCAGCTGCTTTCCTCTCACTCTGATTATCCTTAATCTCTTCAGTACCACCAACATATCGCACTGCTGTAGGAGTTTGTCCAGCTTTGTAATGACTGTCACACATCTGCCTACCATGGGATTTACAACATTGTAAATTCTCGCTATGGCTATAGAAGAAGAAACATCATGTGTAGGTTTAGCCTCACCTTTCACAAGAATTAATTCATCACCTCCGATCCCTTTCGATTTAGGATTAGTAACACTTATTGCATCACCATTCCCAGGTGCTGCAAGATTCAAAACACCAGCTACTACAACAGTAATGATGGATTCAAATCCCGTAGGCTGCAACTGCACCGGTTGTTATTGATCATGAGTCACCTCTGATGCTTTCACAACATTAGTAACCACAGGAGCATTAGGATCAACATTAGCACCTGGTGCGATCTTAAAATTTCTAACAACACTAGGTTCATCCTCCACTCGATTAGGATCAACTCTATTCTATGCTCGTTCACCTTAAAAATCTTATTTTTACCCACCCCAGTTTGCGTGCGCAGCCCGGGTGTAATTCCGGAAAGCCTTTATGTGGAAAATTGAAGAAACAATAATTTTGGCCTTAAAAAGGATTTTTAGTCGACTTTGGTCAACATTTGAGTAAACGGACCCGGACGCGTGTTTTGGCGATCCCGATGGGTCCATAGTAAAATGTGAGATCTGGGGTATGTCCAGAATCGAAATCCGAGGACCCTAGCTCGAGATATGAATTTTTGACTAAAATTTAATTGCTGAAAATTAATGATTTTAAAGAATTTGCTTAATGTTTGATCTTGATGGTATCAGATCTGTATTTTGGTTCCGGAGTCCGATACCGGTCCGTTATGATATTTAAACCTTGTCTGTGAAATTTGGTGAGAAACGAAACTGATTTGATGTGATTCGAGCCTTTGATTGAGAAAATTGAATTTTAAAGTGTTCTTGAGAATTTCATGTGTTTTTGTGTTAAATCCGTAGTTCGAGGTATTATTTTAGCGATTTCATCGCACGAGCAAGTCTGTATGATATTTTAAGACTTGTGTGCATGTTTGGTTTGGAGCCCCGAGGGCTCGGATGTCATTCGGGCGATGCGCAAGTTGAGTTCAAACCTCAACAAGGCTGCTGGTGCACCAGATTTGGTCGCAGGTGCGACCAAAGCCTGGGACTCCATTTTCCACAGATGCAGACCTCTCTTCGCAGGAGCGGGACCGCAGGAGCGGGACCGCAGAAGCGGAACCCTGTCCGCAGGTGCGGCTCCAATTGGCGCAGTCATTTTCCGCAGAAGTGGACGTCTTGTCCGCACGTGCGAATGCGCAGGTTCGACCAAAGCACCACAGGTGCGAAGGTCGATGGGCAATGAGTTCATTTAATTTGGACTCCAACCATTTTTCTTCTTATTTTCCAAAGGATAGGAGACCTAGAGCGATTTTTCAAAGATCCTAAATCATAGGTAAGTGTTCCTTAACTCGTTTCTTTCAATCATTTACTTCATTTTAAAAAACTTCAACCTAAAATCTAGGAATTTCATGGTAGAAATTGGGGGGTTTGGGTAGAATTAGGGATTTTTGAGAAATTGGAAATTGGACCTCAATTTTGGGTCGAATTTCAAAACTAATTATATATTCAGGCTCCGGGGTGAATGGGTGAATGAATTTTAGTCCGAACATCGAGCTTTGACCAAGCGGGCACGGGGTCGGTTTTTGACTTTATGGGGAAAATTTGGGAAATCTATAATTTTGAATTGAGAATGATTTCTTTAGAGATAATTGATGTTATTAAGCTAATATGACTAGATACGAGTGGGTTGGAGGTGAATTATATAGGAAAGGCGGTACTTGAGCAATGAGTGGCATGCAGATCGAGGTAAGTGTCGTGTCTAACTTTAGCTTGAGGGATTAGATGTTGTTTGACTATATTATACGTGTTTGGTTGTTGGGTACGATGTATAGGTGAGGTGACGAGCACCTATACGTTGTTGTCGAGTCAGAGCATGCAAATGAGTCCTATTGTTGTAACGATTGTAATCTTTAATCAACTTGTTCATAGTTAGCTTAGCCAATTGATATGTTGCTGTCACGACCCAAATTTCCCCTCCGTTGGGTATCGTGATGGCGCCTAGTCTTAAGGACTAGGTAAGACTAACATTCATGCAATAACAATAATAATAAATAAAATCTAATATTTTATGAAAAAAGAATTTCTTTATACAATGAGCATATTCCCTAAACCCGGTAGTACAAGTCATAAGCACTATAGAGTTTACTACAACTTCTAAATACAAGTGTTTGGAAGTAAGTAAAAACAGTGTAAATATAGAATAGGAAGGCGACTCCGAAGCCTACGAACGCGAAGACATGTTTACGTTGAGTCTCCTCAACAAGAACCCGCACAGCTACTAACAATCAATAACTGGATCTGCACAAAATATGCAGAAGTGTAGTATGAGCATACCACAACGGTGCCCAGTAAGTATCAAGACTAACCTCAGTGAAGTAGTGACGAGGACTAGTCAAGACACCCACTGGTATAATAAACTGAACAAGCATAAGTACAGAAAATAACGAAAACATAACCTCTATCCATTATCTACAGAATATGGCTAACAACAACACGACTACAATAAGGAAGGAAAAACAGTAAACATCAACGGATCACAGGAATAATACACCGAAGGATGGATGGGAACACAACCCAAGTCCGAAAATCACGACACAATAAGGTCAAGTAGGTACTCAGCACTGCAATAGTCTCCACATCAGGCCTTACCCAACAATCCCAATAAATTGGTCAAAATCTTCGAGTGTAAATTTTCACCCGCAAATTTTTATATTCAAAGCTTTAAGGTATAATTCTTTTAAATGAAAAATTCTTTTGAAATATACTTTCTCCAAGAAAAGTCTCTCAAACATAGTTTTCTTCAAGATAAATGCTTTTCAAATATACCTTTTCAAAGAAATGTACTTCAAACATAGTTTTATTCAAGATAAATGTTTTTTAAATATACTTTTCCCTAGAAATGTACTTCAAACATAGTTTTCTTCAACATAAACGCTTTTCAAATATACTCTTCCAAAGAAATGTACTTCAAACATAGTTTTCTTCAACATAAACGCTTTTCAAATATACTCTTCCAAAGAAATGTACTTCAAACATAGTTTTATTCAAGATAAATGTGTCACGACCCGATTTACCCTCCGAAAGGTATCATGACGGAACCTAGCCTCTACGACTAGGCAAGCCTAAATTTGCAGAAATAATATAACCAAATAAAATAAGGCAGATAGAGAACGTAGATAGATATAACATAGCCGCTCGACATGTACAATTTTTAACTCCCAAAACCTGGAATATCACATCAGTCACAAGCTCTATCTCAAAGTGCTCTATACAACGTAAGGAAATACATGAAAAATATATCTAAGTCTGGAGTGGAAGGTGACTCGAAGGACTCTACGGACGTGGAAGAATTACCTTTCGGTCTCCCCAAAGTTGTTGCTTGGACCCTTAGCCACGAAACGAAGTGCTGGTACCTGGATCTGCACATGGAAAACATGCGCAGGAAAGGGCATGAGTACACCACAAATTGGTACCCAGTAAGTGCCAAGCCTAACCCCAGTCGAGTAATGACGAGGTCAGGTTAAGGCTCTAGTGGATTTTTATAGTAAAAACAGTTTAAAATTGAACCGAGAGATATAACAAACTAAGGCAAAATAGTAGAAACAATGAGCTAAAAGAAAATACCAACAGGAAGACCTCGGCTCAGCACAGCGTATCTCACAGTAATAAATATGCAATGCAACACAGGGGGAAAACTCCAGGAATCTCGTCCGTAGTCCCAATTTAAATATGCAATGAAGTACAAGGGGAAAGCTCCCAGAATCTCACCCAGAATCTCGTCCGTAATCCCAATTTAAATATGCAATGCAGTATAAGGGGAAAGCTCCCAGAATCTCGTCCGTAGTCCCAATTTAAATATGCAATGCAGTATGAACACCAGATACAATTTATTTAAACAGTTTAGGAAAAACCAAGGGCAAAAATACAGATATAACTACCTAAACATGGTGCACATAGTAACAACTAGGGGAAGTTCAAGTAAAACAGGTAGACATGCTCCTTCCTAATCTAAACTACATAGTTAATACATGAAACAGTGAAATAGGAATGAAATGATTTATGTCATGGAAGGAAAAGTGGAGTTTTAGCCACAATGGCCCGTGTACATACTTGTCACCTCGTGTACACGGCGCCCAAACAACAAAAAATAGTATTAAAATAGCCTAAGGGGAAGTCCCCAACACAGAGTTAGGAAAGCCACTTACCTCGATTGCGCTATGTTGCTCTCAAACGCACAAGCAAGTATACGTGGTTGACAAGTAATATAGGAATGTAAGTCCAGATATCGTACCCACGGAGACTTGTGATTAACTATCAACTAAATTAAACCCAAACAATTAATCTATCCAAGCAAACACTAAAGTATGAGTATTTACCGAAAATTAATCTAGAATAGTAAACTATGAAATTAAAGAAACAAATTGGCGAAATTAGAAACGAATTCAATAAGAGCCGATACTCTAGAGCTATGGGTTAACAAACAATCCTGTTGAGTTTTCCACTTAAATCGTCTGATTAATTTATGTGGTTTATTGATTGACGAGGTTAATATTGCTCGTAGCCTTCTCCCGAAGTACAACTCGCCTATTCAAGCTAACCTAACACCTATATTCCTATGAAATTAGGATTAACAAGAAAGCATTAATACATCCCGTATAATAACCAAGCAAGGCAATTAGGTATATTCCTATCCTAACCGCAAATCCGCTCTCCTGAAGGGTTAAGATCTTGCTCTACCCAATCTTATATGCAATCTAGAATTCCCTCTCCCGAGTTCAATCCTAGATTCGTAGATAGTATTCAATTGGTGATCAAGCAATCATATAATTAAGCGCAAGATTGAATAAATAAACCAATATGATAAAATAATAAGAACAATTCAAGCTTCAAACTACAACGTTCATGTAGCACCCAAAGCTGTAGAACTAATAAACTATGAAATTAAAGGAAGAGAAGAGAAGGAAAACTAGGTAGAAGCCTCCTTCAAGCGTGGTGTGTGTTCCTCCACGTCCAAATCCCTCTCGTCCTCTCCAAAGTTGTGTTTTTGGGTCTATTTATATGTTTGGGACAAACCCTAAACGTGTAGGAGACTTCTATTAAAACCGGGAAACACTTAAACCTTCAAAACTCGGATTGGATCGGACTCAGAGACAGGCGTTAAGCCTCAAACGCCCAGCTATAGCCAAGCCAGGCCTAGCGTTAGGGCTCTAACGCCCAGCTATAGCTAGGGTAGGCCTGACTTTAAGCCCAAAACGCACGGTTATAGCTCGGGTCACTCCTTTTCGAATCTTGAGCATATTTTTGACGTTTATGCATCCATTTAGCTCGGCTTTCATCTCCAATTGACCTACACATGAAGGAGACTCCATTATGCACATATGACATGTATTTTTATCACAAACGCACATAAAAATCCCTACGCGAACGCAAGGTCCTGCTCGTGATCACGGACCTCATCCAACTCAACCTATGCGATCGCGGTTGGCTTCACGCGACCGGGTAGAGTAACACTCAAATCCCTGCTGCCTAAGACTCCTCTACGCGGACGCACACATACCCATGTGAACGCACGGGTCAAGACTTCCCTACCTATGCGATCGCAAACCTTATTACGCGATCACATATAACAAATATCTGCCTACCTCAACTTTACTCTACGCGATTGGGGATTCATCCATGTGATCGCAATGAACAAATGACTGCTACTGTAAAACCAGAAAAACTAGCAAACTCCCAAAGGCTATAAATGCCCGTTTGAGCATTCGAAATGTATCTGAGCCCCCCCCCCCTCGACCTCAACCGAACTTACCAACCATTCCTAATACCTCATTCAAACATACTCGAGCCTTCAAAATATATCCCATAACATCAAGATCACCAATTATGCACGGATTCAAGCCTAAGAACTTATGAAATTTCCAAATGTCACAACCGATGCCGAAACACGCCAAAACTAGTCTGAATGACCTCAAATTTTACGCACATGTCATAAATGGCACTACGGAACTACATCCACTCTCGGAATTCCATTCCGAGCTCGATATCAAAATTTCATATATCGGCCGAAATCGCCGACATTCCAACTTTCGCCAATTCAAGCCTTAATCTACTGCAGACCTCGAAAACACATTCCGAACACACTCCTAACCCCGAAATCACCCACCGGAGCTAACAGAGTCGACAAAACTCCAAATTAGATCCATCTTCACACAGTTCTAACTACGACCCAATTTCTAAAGCTTAAACTCACATATAAGGACTATGTGTCAAAAAACTCTCCGAATTTCACCACTCAACATTCCGACAAGTCCCAAAAGCAGAAATAGACATGAGGAAAGCAGTTATTAGGGGATTGGGGGCGCAAACTCTCAAAACGACCTACCGAGTCGTTACATTCTCCCCTTTTTAAAAAAATAGTTCGTCATCGAACAATTATAGAGACATACTTGAAGTTGTGAAAAAATGAGGGTACTGACCATGCATATCCTGCTCGGTCTCCCAATTCTCCTCCTCGACTGGATGAACCCTCCACTGAACCTTTACTGATGCAATATTCTTTGACCTGAGCTTTCTGACCTGTCTATTCAATATAGCTACTGGCTCCTCGACATATGATAAATCCTTTCCCAACTGGACTGAACTGAAATGCAAAACATTGGTCGCGTCACCGTGATACTTCCGGAGCATAGAGACGTGGAATACCGGATGAACTCCTGCTAGGTTGGGAGGCAAGGCCCACTCATAAGCAACCTCCCCAACCCGCTGCAATACCTCAAAAGGGCCAATAAATCTCATACTCAGCTTACCTTTCTTCCCGAACCGCATGACGCCCTTCATAGGCGATACCCAAAGCAAAACTCGATCACCAATCGTAAATGCCAAATAACGAACCTTCCGGTCCGCATAGCTCTTCTGCCTGGACTGAGCTGTGCGAAGCCTTTCCTGGAGCACCTTCACCTTGACCAGGGCATCCATGACCAAATCTGTACCCAATAATTGGGCCTTGCCCGGCTCAAATCATATCACTAGAGACCTGCATCGTCTACCATACGAAGCCTCATATAGTGCCATCTGAATGTTGGACTGGTAACTATTATTATAAGCAAACTCTACAAGTGGCAAGTATCGGTTCCATGACCCTCCAAAATCCATCACACAAGAACGAAGCATATCCTCAAGAATTTGAATCGTACGCTCGGACTGCTCGTCCGTCTGAGGGTGAAAGGTTGTGCTCAAATCCACCCTGGTGCCTAACTCATGCTGAACGGCTCTCCAGAATCGTGGAGTGAGCTGTATACCTCTGTCTGAGATGATAGATACTGGAATACTGTGGAGGTGCACAATCTCCTTGATATAAATCCCGGCCAACCTCTCAGAGGAATATGTAGTCAACACTCGAATGAAATTGGCTGATTTGGTCAGCCGGTCCACAATCACCCAAATAGCATCGAATTTCCTCAAAGTCCGAGGAAGTCCAACCACGAAGTCCATGGTGATCCACTCCCACTTCCACTCTAGAAGCTCAATCTGCTGAAGTAACCCTCCCGGTCTCTGATGCTCATATTTGACTTGCTGATAGTTGAGACACTTGGCTACAAACTCCACTATATCCTTTTTCATTCTTCGCCACCAATAGTGCTGTCTCAGATCCCGGTACATCTTCGTGGTACCCGGGTGAATGGAATACCGCGAGCTATGGGACTTGTCAAGAATCAAATCTCGATGCCCATCTACATTGGGCACACAGATACGGCCCTGATCCTCATCACACCATCATCACCAATAGTCACATCCCTGGGATCACCCCGCCGAACTCTATCCTGAAGAACTAGAAGATTGGGATCGTCATACTGGCACTCTCTGATACGGTCATACAGAGAAGATCGAGCAACCACACAAGCTAATACCCGACAAGGCCCAGAAAGATTCAATCTCACGAACTTACTGGCTAAGGACTGAACATCCAGGGCTAAGGCCTCTCAACTGCTGGAAGATATGCCAAACTCCCCAAACTCTCTGCCCGGCGATTCAAGGAGTTGGCCAGCACATTGGCCTTCCCCGAGTTGTATAATACAGTGATGTCATAGTACTTTAGTAAATCCAAACATCTCCGTTGGCACAAATTGAGGTCCTTCTGCTTGAATATGTGCTGCAAACTCTGGTGATCAGTGAAAATCTCACAGGGAACACCGTATAAATAATGACGCTATATCTTCAGGGTGTGAACAATCACTGCCAACTCGAGATCATGAACTGGATAGTTCTTCTCATGCACCTTGAACTATCTAGACGCGTAGGCGATGACCTTACCGTCCTGTATCAACACCGCTTCTAGGCCAATCCTCGAAGCATCACAATAGACTGTATAGGACCCTGAACCCGTAGGTAATACCAACACTAGAGCTATATTCAGGATATCTTGAGCTTCTGAAAGCTCTCCTCACACTCCTCAGTCCACCTGAACGGAGCACCCTTTTGAGTCAACCTAGTCATCGGTGCTGCAATGGATGAAAAACCCTCCACAAAACGTCGATAGTACCCAGCCAAATTAAGGAAAATGTGGATCTCAGTAGCTGAAGATGGTCTAGGCCAACACTGCACTGCCTCAACCTTCTTTGGATCTACCTTAATCCCATCACAAGACACCACATGGCCTATGAATGCCATATAATCAAGACAAAATTCACACTTAGAAAATTTGGCATACAATTTCTTCTCCCTCAAAGTTTGAAGCACAGTCCTCAAATGCTGCTCATAATCCTCCTGGAACCGAGAATATACCAAGATGTCATCAATGAACACAATGATGAAGGAATCAAGATAAGGCAGAAATACACTATGCATCAGGTGCATAAAGGCTGTTGGGGCATTGGTCAGACCAAATGACATAACAAGGAACTCATAGTGGCCATATATGGTCCTGAAGGTAGCCTTTGGGATGTACGACTCCCAAATCTTCAATCGATGATAGCCCTAATGCAAATCGATTTTGGAGAATAGCCTTGCACCCTGTAACTGGTCAAATAAATCATCAATGCAAGGCAATGGGTACCTGTTCTTCACTGTAACCTTATTCAGCTACCGGTAATCAATACACATACGCATCGAACCATCCTTTTTCTTAACAAATAATGTCGGAGCACCCCAAGGTGATACACTAGGCCTGATGAAACCCTTATCAAGCAACTTCTACAACTGCTCCTTCAACTCAGGAGGAGCCATGCGATATGGAGGAATGGAAATAAGTTGAGTGCCCGGTAACAAATCAATGCTGAAATCAATACCTCTGTCGAGCGGCATACCTGGAAGTTCGGCTGGAAAAACATCGGGATGGTCCCGCACAACTGGAATTGACTCAACTGTAAGGGTATCAACACTAACATCTCTCACATAGGCTAAATACGCATCACACCCCTTCTCCACCATCCGCTGAGCCTTGAGAAAAGAAATGACTCGGCGGGGAGTATACTCTAAGGAACCTCTCCACTCTTCACGGTCTTAGCGTGACAATCAAGAACATCATAATGGTGCGACAACTAGTCCATTCCCAAGATAACATCGAAGTCTACCATGCTGAGTAATAACAGATAATCCCTGGTCTCAAAACCACTGACAACAATCAAACACGACCTATATACGCGGTCCACAACAAGAGAATCTCCTATGGGAGTAGAAACATAAATGGGGGAACTCAAAGAATCCCGAGATATCCCCATATGTGAAACAAAATGAGAAGACACATATGAATACGTAGAGCCTGGATCAAATAATACCAATGCATCCCTATGAAAAACAGGGACAATATCTGTGATGACTAAATCTGAAACAACAACCTCTGAACAGGCTGGAAGAGCATAGTACCTGGCATGGCCTCCCCCTCTAGGGCGACCTCGACCTCCCTGACCTTCACCTCAGGTTGTCTGAGAAGGTGGGATAGCAGCTGAGGCTGGAAGAATAGCTGGAGGACCCGGTGGAACACGTGGGGCCTGATAAGTCTGAGATGGTGCACCCCTTCTAGCACTGGGGAAATCTCTAATCACTTGGCGAGGGTTACCACACCCAAAACAACCCCTCGGATGGCGTGACGACTAGTGGTGACTCTGAACTGGCCTGCTGGATTGGCCGGTGATGGCACCTCGAGCAGGAGGCACATAAGATATTGGTGGTGCATAATAAGGCTCCTGAGGTCTAGAAGGAGCTGGAATTCCACTGGCTGCTGGAAGAGCTGAATGAACAGGGCGACTCACAAAACCCCTACCATAGCGTGTTGCTGCTGCACGAACTCCCGAAAAATGACCAGTCTCTCGAGACCTCTTGGCCTCTCTCTCATCCCTGTCCCGGGCTAACATACTCTCAGTCCTACGGGCAATACTCACGCCCTGCTGGTAAGTGATATATGTCTCCAGATCTCTGGCCATACTGGTCCAAATACTGGGGTGAAGTCCCTCAATGAAGTGTCGAACCCTCTCTCTGACCGTGGAAACCAAAGCTAGCCCATGACGAGCCAAGTCACTGAAATAGACTAAATACTCAGATACATTCATGGTATCCTGGCGTAGGTGTTCAAACTTTGCATGCCAAGAATCCCTGAGTCTCTGAGGGACAAACTCTAGCAAAAACACCTTAGAGAACTGATCCCAAGTAAGTGAGGCTGCCTCCTCCAGACTACTCAGCTCAAAGGCACGCCATCACTGAAAAGTCGCTCCCCTCAGCTGGAAAGTAGTGAAAGAAACGCCACTCGTCTCCACAATACCCATAGTGCGGAGAATGTGATAACACTCCTCAAGAAAACCCAGAGCGTCATCTGAAGCTAGTCCACTGAAGTCAGGTGGGTGGTACTTCTTGTACCTCTCAAGTCGGAGCTGCTCGGCCTCGTAAGCAGCTACCCTAGCATCATGCTGAACTGGAGCCGCTGGGGGCATAGGAATATACTGAGGGACCTGCCTAATAAGGACCCTATGCTCAGGAGTACGGGCTGTGGGAGTCTGTGCCACTCCCCCTACCTGGTATGTAGAGGGAGCTATCGGGACTAGTCCCGCCTGAGTCAGAGTACTGAAAGCGCTCATGAACTAAGCCAAAGTCTCCTGGAGGGCTGGAGTAATAATAGGGGCCTCCTGTGCCCCTCCAACTATAGGTGTTGGGGGCTCCTCTGTCCCTACTCTCGCCGGTGCTCGGGCTGCACCGTATGCTTGTCCTCTACCTTTGGTGGCTTTGGCTGGGGGCTCGGGTGCTTGATCATCAGTATGTCCGGTACAGGTCCGCACAATCTGTGAGCAAGAGTAGAATATAGTTTTAGAATTTGAATGACACTAACTAGCAGGTCAAGGAATTCCATAGAATATGATTGTTCTTAACAGTTAGATAGCCTCTCGAAGATAGATACAGACGTCTCCGCACCGATCCGCGAGACTCTAATAAACCAGCTTGTGACTTGTTACTCCTACGAACCTAGACGCTCTGATACCAACTTGTCATGACCCGATTTACCCTACGAAAGGTATCGCGATGGCAGCTAGCCTCTACGACTAGGTAACCCTAAATTTACAAAAATAATAGAACCAAATAAAATAAGACAGAAAGAGAACGTAGATAGAGATATAACATTGCCGCTCGGCATGTACAAATTTTAACTCCCAAAACCCGGAATATCACATCAGTCACAAGCTGTATCTCAAAGTGCTCTATAAAATGTAAGGAAATACATGAAAAAGCTATCTAAGTCTCGAGTGGAAGGTGACTCGAAGGACTATGCGGACGCGGCATAATTACCTTTTGGTCTCTTCAAAGATATTGCTCGGACCCTTAGCCTCGAAACGAAGTGCTGGTACCTGGATCTACACATGAAAAACATGCGCAGGAAAGGGCATGAGTACACCACAAATTGGTACCCAGTAAGTGCCAAGCCTAACCCCAGTCGAGTAGTGACGGGGTCAAGTTAAGGCTCTACTGGATTTTAATAGTAAAAACAGTTTAAAATTGAACAGAGAGATATAATAAACTAAGGCAAAATAGTAGAAACAATGAGCTAAAAGAAAATAGCAACAGGGAGCCCTCAACTCAGCACAACGTATCTCACGGTAATAAATATGCAATGCAATACAGGGGGAAAGCTCCCGGAATCTCGTATGTAGTCCCAATTTCAATATGCAATGCAGTACAGGGGGAAAGTTCCCGGAATCTCGTCCGTAGTCCCAATTTAAATATGAAATGCAGTATGAATACCGGATACAATTTATTTATATAGTTAAGGAAAAATCATAGGGAAAAATACAAATATAACTACCTAAACATGGTGCACATAGTAAAAACTAGGGGAAGTTCAAGTAAAACAGGTAGACATACTCCTTCCTATTCTTAACTACATAGTTAATACATGAAACATTGAAATAGGAATGAAATGATTTATGTCATGGAAGGAAAAATGTAGTTTTAGCCACAATGGCTCGTGTACGTACTCTTCACCTCGCGTACACGGCGCCCAAATAACAAAAAATAGTATTAAAATAGCCTAAGGGGAAGTCCCCAACACAGAGTTAGGAAAGACACTTACCTCGACTGCGATACTCAACTCAAAACCACGCTCTTGGCACGAGTATCCGACTCCGGGTGGCCCAAATTTATTCAATTTGATTGCATAATATAAATATCACTTTAAGGAATCAAAATAGCTAATTAGTTCGAAGCTACTACGCGAAATTAGGAAATTTTTTAAAAAATACCCCAAGGCCCATGTCTTTGAATTAGGTAAAAATTATAAATTTCGGACACCCATTCACTCACGATTCTAGCCATATAAGAATTACTCAAATCGGATATCAAAATCCCGATCAAAACTCAAGAATTTGGCCTAGGAACCTTATCCAATTTTTCCCAATTTCTCTATCAAAATTTCGAATTTAAAGGGTAGATTAAAGAGTATAATCATGGAAATTAGTCTAAACTGAGTAGGAATCACTTACCTAAATTACCCAGGTGAAAATCTCCCCAAAAAATCGCAATTTCCCGAGCTCCCAACTTCAAAACATGAAGAATGGTTCCAACCCTCGATTTTGGGTATTTAATGTTCTGCCCAATTATTCTTTAGTACGATCGCGGACTTCCCGTCGTGATCGCGGAGGGTAATCCACACACGCCACTCTTTTCCTCTACGCGAACGCAGGGTCCTGCTCGGTATCACGGACCTCAACCAACTCAACCTATGTGATCGCGGTTGGCTTCACGTAACCGCGTAGAGTAACACTCAAATCCCTTTTGCCTAAGACTCCTCTATGCGAACACACACATACCCATGTGAATGTATAGGTAAAGACTGCCCAACCCATGCAATTGCAAACATTATTACGCGATCGCATATAACAAAAATCTGCCTGCCTCAACTATACTCTACGCGATCGTGGATTCATCCACGTTATCGTAATGAACAAATGACTGCTGCTGTAAAATCAGAAAAACCAGCAAACTCTGAAAGGCTAAAAATGCCCGTTTGAGCATCAGAAATACACCCGAGGCCCCGGGGACCTCAACTGAATTTACCAACCAGTCCTAATACCTCATTCAAACTTGGTCGAGCCTTCAAAACATATCACATAACATCAAAATCACCAGTTATGCATGGATTCAAGCCTAAGAACTTATGAAATTTCCAAATTTCACAACTTATGCCGAAACACGCCAAAACTAGTCTGAATGACATCAAATTTTACGCACAGTTCATAAATGACACTACGGACCTACATCCACTCTCTAAAGTCCACTCTGAACCCGATATCAAAATTTCATCTATCGGCCGAAATCGCCGAAATTCCAACTTTCACCAATTCAAGCCTAAATCTACTACAAACCTCAAAAACACATTCCGAACACGCTCCTAACCCCGAAATTACCCAGCGAAGGTAACGGAGTCGACGGAACTCCATTACGGATCCGTCTTCACATAGTTCTAACTACGACCCGATTTATAAAGATTAAACTCACATATAAGGAATATGTGTCCAAAAATTCTCCGAATTTCACCACTCAACGTTCCAACAAGTCGCAAAAGCAGAAATAGACATGGGGAAAACAGTTATTAGGGGATTGGAGTGCTAACTCTCAAACGACCTACCGGGTTGTTATAAAATGCTTTTCAAATATACTTTTCCAAATAAATGTCTTTCAAAAATAGTTTCTTTGATAAAATCTACCGGGATCACGTCCCGTAGTTCTGAATTTATCATACAATACATGGGATCTCTCGGAATATGTCCGTAGTCCCAAAAAAATATGTAGTGCTGGAGGATCTCCCGAAATACGCTCGTAGTCCCAAAATAAATATGCAGTGCTGGGGGATCTCCCGGAATACGTCTGTAGTCCCAAAAAAATATGCAGTGCTGGGGATCTCCTGGAATACGTCCGTAGACCCAAAATAAATATGCAGTACATGGAGATCTCCCGAAATACGTCGGTAGTCCCAATTTAAATATGCAGTACATGGTGATCTCCCGGGATATGTCCGTAGTCCCAATTGAAATATGCAGTACATGGGGATCTCCCGGAATACATCCGTAGTCCCAAGATACAATGCATAAAACAAAGACAACAATTGTAGCACGACAGAAAAACTCGTACATCACCACATCAAATACAAATCAACCATGACAACAACACAAAGTACGGCAAATAAATTAATACAAGAAGTTCAATTTACAACGATACAGTAGAACATAGTTCACAAGGAGTAATCTCGGTAAAGAATATTAAGTGTAAAGAGAACATCTTAACCAGGGAAAACAAGATGTAGCACGAATCCACAATATTCAAGCCAATAATAAGAAACCAACACACATCAAATAATTCCAAGTAAGGACAAGTCGACTAAGATATAAGTTATCTAAACTCCTTATGAGGCTGAGCAATTATGAGAGATATTCAACAATTCAAATGAGGGTAAGCCATAAAAGATACTCGTAACTCCAATCAAGGCTAAACAATTATAGGATAAGATAATAGTAATTTCAATTAGATAGGCAGTTTATGAAAAGATCAAACATACCTGCATGATAACATCTAGCGCAACGGCCTCCAACCTACTATATCAAACACATCAACGGGTCGGGCCTCCCCCTCTTGGGCGCCCCCTACTCGCCTGAATACCCCGATATAACACATCTGCCTGGAGCCTGGGATGATCTCTCACCATGTGGCTGATATCTCCACACTCAAAGCAACCTCTCTGCTAATGTGGCTGTGGAAACTAGGCAATACGATCACTCTGAGACCCATGAGTATCTGAAACACTGCGCGAAGCCGGAGGTGCAAACTGAACTGGCTGATCCACAAAACCTCTATCATGACGCACCCCGCCTCCAAAATAAGGACCAGTAGATCTCTCTGGTCTACGAGGCCTCCTCACCTCCCTATACTCTCTCTCTTGATCTCGTATGTCCTCTCTCTCTCCCAGTTCCACATGCCCCCTAACCGGCGAGCGATCCCTATCACCTGCTAAAATGAAACATATGACTCAAACTCTCGAGCCATGCCGAACCGAATATCATACCTGAGCCCCTCAATGAATCTTACAGACTCTCCCTCTAACTACAACGACCAAGGCATGTGCATGTCTAGCCAAATCACTGAAACTGACGGCATACTCTATTACTTACATAGTACCCTAGCACAACTGCTCAGACTCCGCGCACCATGCACCCCGAAGGGACTGGGGTACAATCTCTCTCAAGAACATTTCTGAAAACTGACTCCACGTAAGTGAAGCTGACTTGGACGGGCTACCCAACTCACATGCCCGCCACCACTGATAAGCCGCTCTCTGAAGCTGGAACGTGGTAAAAGTAACCCCACTCGTCTCAACAATTCCAAAGTGTAGAGGATGTTATTTCACTCCTCTAGAAAACCGTGTGCACTCTCTAAAGCCGAACCGCTGAATGTAGGAGGGTTATATCTCTTGACCTTGCAAATCTAACTTGCTCTCCCTTAGATGCTGTTGCTCTGAACATGATCTGAACTGGAACCACATGCTGTGTCACCACGACACCTGGAACCTGACCAACGTGAACTCACTGCTCTAGAGTGTGGACGATGGGAGTCTGGGCTCCTCCCCAGTCAGTGAAGTAACTGGTGCAACCTGAAATAACCCCGCCTGAGCCAATGTACCAAACATACTCAGGAACTGTGCTAAAGTCTCCTGAAGTTCGGGTGTAACAACAGGCGCCTCCGGTGCCTGCCCCCCAACTGGAACTGCTGGCGGCTCCTCAATGGTTGCTCTGGTAGGTGTCCTAGCTGCGTCACATGCTCCTCATCGACCTCTGCCTCTCCCTCTAGAGACATCTGTCTCGGGGGTAACATCATTAGGAACTGTGGCTCGTGTCCTCACCATCTTTGAGAGAATGGAATGATAAATTTCAAACTTCAAGATCAATGAACTCGCACGATAGGAATGAAGGAAATGGAATTGTCCTAACATTTGGGTAGCCTCTCGAAGATAAGTACAGGCGTCTCTGTACCGATTCGCAAGACTCTACTAAACTCGCTTATGACTCGTAGCAACTATGAACATAGAGCTCTGATACCAAATTGTCACGACCCAAATTTCCCCTCCGTTGGGTAACCTGATGGCACCTAGTATTAAGGACTAGGTAAGCCTAACATTCATGGAATAGCAATAATAATAAATAAAATCTAATATTTTCTGAAAAAGAATACAATGAGCATATTCCTAAAACCCGGTAGTACAAGTCATAAGCTCTATCGAGTTTACTACAAATTCTAAATACAACTGTTTGGAAGTAAGTAAAAACAATGTAAATACAGAAGAGGAAGGTGACTCCGAAGCCTGCGAACATGACGACATGCTTACCTTGAGTCTCCTCAGCAAGAACCCGCATAGCTACTAACGATCAATAATCGGATCTGCACAAAATGTTCAGAAGTGTAGTATGAGCACACCATAGCGGTGCCCAGTAAGTATCAAGACTAACCTCAGTGAAGCAGTGACGAGGACTAGTCAAGACACCTACTGGTCTATTAAACTGAACAAGCATAAGTACAGAAAATAACGGAAATATAACCTTTATCTATTATCTACACAATATGGCTAACAACAACACGACTACAATAAGGAAGGAAAAACAACAAACATCAACGGATCACCGAAATAACACACCGAAGGATGGATGGGAACACAACCCATGTCCGGAAATCATGACACAATAAGGGCAAGTAGTAACTCAGCACTACAATAGTCTCCACATCAAGCCTTAGACAACAATCCCAATAAATTGGTCAAAATCTTCGAGTGTAAGCTTTCACCCGCAAATTTTTATATTGAAAGCTTTAAGGTGTAATACTTTTAAATTGAAAATTCTTTTGAAATATACTTTCTCCAAGAAATATCTCTCAAACATAGTTTTCTTCAAGATAAATGCATTTCAAATATACCTTTTCAAAGAAATGTACTTCAAACATAGTTTTATTCAAGATAAATACTTTTCAAATATACTTTTCCAATGAAATGTACTTTAAACATAGTTTTCTTCAACATAAATGCTTTTCAAATATACTCTGCCAAAGAAATGTACTTCGAACATAGTTTTATTCAAGATAAATGCTTTTCAAGTATACTTTTCCAAAGAAATGTCTTTCAGACATAGTTTCTTTAATAAAATCTACCGGGATCTCGTCCCGTAATTTCGAATTTATCATACAATACATGGGATCTCCCGAAATACGTCCGTAGTCCCAAAATAAATATGCAGTGCTGGGGGATCTCCTGGAATACGTCTGTATTCCCAAAATAAAAATGCAGTGCTGGGGGATCTCCCGGAATACGTCTGTAGTCCCAAAATAAATATGCAGTGCTTGGGGATTCCCAGAATACGTCTGTTGTCCCAAAATAAATATGCAGTGCTGGGGATCTCCCGGAATACGTCCGTAGTCCCAAAATAAATATGCAGCACATGGGGATCTCCCGAAATACGTCAGTAGTCCCAATTTAAATATGCAGTACAGGGGAATCTCCCAGAATACGTCTGTAGTCCCAATTTAAATATGCAGTGCAACAAAAAAAAACAATAATTGTAGCACGACAGAAAAACTCGTACATCAACACATCAAATACAAAGCAACCATGACAACAATACAAAGTACAACAAATAAATCAATACAAGAACTTCAATTTACAAAGAAACAGTACAACATAGTTCACAAGGAGTAACCACGGTAAATAATGTTAAGTGTAAAGAGAACAGCTTAACCAGGGAAAAACAAGACGTAGCACGAATCCACAATATTCAAGCCAACAATAAGAAACCAACACACGTCCAATAATTCCAAGTAAGGACAAGTCGAATAAGATATAAGTTATCTAACCTCCTCATGAAGTTGAGCAATTATGAGAGATATTCAACAATTCAAATGAGGGTAAGCCATAAAAGATACTCGTAACTCCAATCAAGGCTAAACAATTATAGGATAAGATAATACTAATTTCAATTAGATAGACAGTTTATGAAAAGTATAGCATAACGGTAGAAGAGGTAAAACCTTCAGTTAAGTTAATTAGGAGTCAAATAGGCAATAAAGTGAATCTTAAAGCAAGTAATTTTAATTTAAGCAGGTAGAGATGAAAGTAGTTGTCAGGAACTCAATCTTAACAAATACACTTCATTCACAGGGAATATAAGGACCTAAGAACCCTAAAATGCCAACCTTCTACAAATAAGTCCGAGCACACACTCATCACCTCATGTACACGGACTACAATCAACATAGAAGACTCAATTCCTAAGGGGTAATTCCCCCACACAAGGTTAGGCAAGATACTTACCTTAAAGAAGACAACCTGGTACTCTAAAATGAACTCCTCGGGTGAAAAGACCTCCAGATGGCTCAAATCTAATAAAAATAACTTCAAAACACAAATATAACTCATAAGGAACTATTCTGGATCATAAAGTCTCAATCTTTATAAAAATCTAGAAATCGATCCAAAAGTTGACCTCGGGCCCGTATCTCGGAACACGACAAAATTTACAAAATTCGAAAAACCATTCAATTACGAGTCCAACCATTATAATTTCATCAAATTACGATACCAAATCGATGTTCAGACCCAATTATTCTCTTTAGAAAAGTTTTGGATAAAAACTCCCAATTCTCCAATCAAAATATGGATTAATTCAAAAAAAAGAACTTCTGTTACCATATTAAAATACAAAAACTATACTTAGATACTGACCCCCATGAATATACGAGAAGAATGCCGCAAAGATTACCTCAATCGGAGCTCTAGAACTCAAGATGCTCAAAATACTAAAATGACGCGGTCTGATTTTGTTACACTCAGGGATTTCGCATTTGCGACCAAAATACCCCCACCTGCGCATTTCCAGCTGTAAATTTTGCATTTGCGGACATTTTGCGCAACTGCGACTCTGCGGATGTGGACCCTACTTCACATTTGCGAAACACTAGCACCAACTCTCTTCTCCGACACTAAAATGAGCATAACTTCCTCATACTATGTCCAAATTCGACGAGTATTTTTGCTATAGCTCCGTAATTATGATACGGATATATTGCTTTAATAAA
The DNA here is from genome assembly GCA_005239505.1 of Nicotiana paniculata. Classification (NCBI taxonomy): domain Eukaryota; kingdom Viridiplantae; phylum Streptophyta; class Magnoliopsida; order Solanales; family Solanaceae; genus Nicotiana; species Nicotiana paniculata. Next base: position 84,399 of record ML348950.1, on the reverse strand, counting down.
AATAGAAATTGGAATTGATTTTCCTAAAATGATACCATTTATGCTTGAAGAAACGACGCCGAAATATCAAAAACGAGCGCAACACAACCTCGACCTATCTGAAAGTCACCCGAGCCCCTCGGAACCCCGTCCGAACATACCAATAAGTTCAATAACCTAAAACAGACTCGCTCGAGGTCTCGAATCATGTTAAACAATGGCAAAACAACGAATCACACCATAAATCGAACTTATGAACTTTCAAATCTTCAAACTTCTAAACTCATGTCGAAACCTATCAATTCAACCCGGAATCACGCCGAATTTTGAAGACATGTCCCAATTGACATCACGGAGCTTCTCCAACTCAAAATTGCATTCCACCCCCGATATCCCAAAAAATCAATTATGGTCAAACTACTCCATTTTCCGAACTTCAATTTTTGCAACTTTCGCTGAATTGCCTCAAATTACTCTCCGGACCTCCGAATCCAAATTCGGCACACGCCTAAGCTCAAAATCACCATACAAAGATGTTGACATTATCCAAAGATTATTCCAAAGCCATTTACATAAAAGTAAAATTCTGGTCAAATTTCACCGCTTAAGCTTCCAAAACAAAAATCCTTCTTCCAATTCGACTCGAATCATCCGGTAACTGAATCCAACCATGCACGTAAGTCGATATACACAATATGAAGTTGTTCAAGACCTTATGCCACCAAACGAAGCTTAAATTCTCAAAATGACTGGTCGTTCGTTATAGTTGCACATTTCTTATCCCGTTTTACTGGAATTTAGTAATTCTTGAGTATTGGCTCAAGGTTGAGATCGTGGCATTAAATATTAAAGTAAGACTGATTTATGATATTTTTGTATCTCTATTCCTATTGATCTTTGTTTTGGTGAGGAAGAGTGTAAAGCACGAAGGGTGATGCCCTGTAATGTTTGTGAGTGAGTGTTAATGCACGAAGGGTGATGCCGTGCCATATTATAAAGCATGAAGGGTGATGTCGTGTTATATTATGAGAGAGTTAATGCACGAAGGGTGATGTCATGCTGTTCGATTTATTTATTAGGCGAGGTTGAGATTAAAAGCACGAAGGGTGATGCTCTGTATTTTTCCTTTGCTGTTTTATTTGCTTAATTCGTGTTAGGCTTATTGTTTAATTCTGTCTTATCATTGTTTCTCATTCCTTATAATGTGAACCCCTACTGTATGTCCCCTTCCCACTATTTCCTGCTCTATTTCTTTTATTACTGTTGTTGCCACTAGCATGATTATACTGTACAGGTTATATGTTTGTGTCTTGTCCTAGTCTCGTCACTATTTTCCCGAGGTTAGGCTCGACACTTACCAGTACATTGGGTCGATTGTACTGATTCTGCATCCTTCACTTTCTGTGTAGATCCAGGTGTTTGTCCGAGCTAATTCCAAGCTTTATTGTTGACTTCCTTACCCAGAGACCCAAAGTCGATCTGCCGACGTTCGCAAGTTTCTGGAGTCCCCTCCTATCTGTTCATTTACTATTTTTCTTTGGTTCATAAAAAGTTGTATACTTTTCCTCCAGCCAATTATTTGTAGATAAATCTTAGTAGTCCGTGATTTGTGATTCTAGATCATGGGTATATATATATACACATATATAGCATATGCACGGTGTTGTTGTGGATTTTTTGTTTCTTATTCAATTTATCATGTGTTGAATCGTAATAAATTTTACAAGTTTTAAAGGTTTTTATGCTGTAAACATCTAATGTTGGCTTTCCTAGCAAGTGCAACGTTAGGTGCCATCAAGGTCTCGGAGGTAGGAATTCGGGTCCTGACAAGTTGGTATCAGAGCACTAGGTTGTTTACATCTCACAATTCACGGACAAGCTCAGTCTAGTCTGGGGGATCGGTATGTATACGTCTATACTTATCTCCCAGAGGATATAAATTTAGGAACAAGTTCACTTTATTTCAACTCTGTCGTTTAATTTTTGTTATCTCAGTACTGATTGGACTCTCATATTATTATTCTCTCCCAGATGGCGACAACACATACCGCTTCTTCCGTTGATAAGAAGTCGGACCCTCCAGCAGCAGATGCTACGGGGGGTAGAGGTCGAGGCCGTGCCAGAGGCCGGGGCAGTGGTAGGGGCAGGGCTCGGCCCAGGGCCCGAGCAGCAACTCCAGCTATGGAGCCTCAGGTAGAGTTTGACGAGAAGGTTCTCGCTCAGACCGTTCTAGTCGGACCTGCCCAGGTCCTAGAGGGGCTTATTGCCACACTGGTGCTTCAGGGAGGAACATTCTACTAAATTNAAAGTATCTTCCACTGAACTGCCCCTAATAAACCCTTACTCAGCTTTTGCCAAAAAATCATTTGCACCATGGACCCAAATACGTTCCTTAGTCCAACACAAACCAAAAGGGTCAAAGATTATGTTGCCGCCTCAAAACTTGATCCACATCCTATTCTTGCTACTCGAGAGGAACAATTTATTACCCTCCAAATTCTAGATGATTTTCCCAGACAATGGAGAGATCACGGTTTCACCCATGTCCATTTTGGGGCTATCCAAATTGCTCTCACTTATCATGGAAGAAAAGGTCAACCTGTTGTTGCCCGACTTTCTCTTCTAGATACAAGATACTTGGAGTACCAACATGCAAATTTGGGTACTGCGGAAGTTACCTTAAATGCAGGGACTGTCTTCATAACTATCTATCCAAATTTTAACATGTCCCTTTTTGACCCATACTTAACCGAAGCACTAACAATCCAAGTCCAAATTCAAGGTGCCCCACAAGCCAGCGACTCTATCCAAGCCACTCTTCATCACCAAATGGCGTGGCGGGTCCAAAATCATTCCATGGACCTATGCCTTCCCGGAGGAGAAAATGCTTTACTCTTGAATATTGATGCTACCAAAGGAAACACCATGTGCACCCAAATACCCAGACAAATTTCTAGAGATAAGCTTGTCAAAATTCTTCCTGATTCCTGGATCACAAATTATGAAAAAGTAAGGGAACCAGAAGAACCTCTACAATTTGGTGAACCAACTTTTACCAAAAGAAATGACAAAATAGTTTCCATAAGCTTTGACCATTCCCATCTCAAAAAACCCAATAAAACCATCTTTTCTTGCCAAATGATCCAACCCAAATACACAAACCCTGACCCAGACCCAGAAATAGAACCTTTCTGGAATATACAATCTATCATGGAAGAACATGACTGGTGTAAACATTTTGACAAAGACGGCAAAAGAGTTTGGTGGTTCAAATGCCCCTTTACGGGACACTGCCCTTGGGATCTCAGCTGCGACTGCCAAGACTGTTTTGAAGAAAGTCGCAAAGACTGTTTTGAAGATAGATCCAAGTGGAGAATATGATGAACACCACCTGCGTCATTGAGAAAGATTTGTCCTCAACAAGGCTAAACCAAAATCCAAGAAAAAGGGAAAATTACAGAAAAGCAATTTCAAGCCAGATATGAAAATAAAGACCCTTCAATTGGCTCATTAAGCCATCCAGGTAAATATGAATTTCTTGTTAGTTAAAAACCCCAAGAATGGCCAAAATTACCAGAAAATTTCATATGAAGTTGGGAAGACAGTGAAACCACCCCAAAACCAAAACCTCCATCAGCTCGTAACTCAGAATCCAAAAAGCCACCTGAACCTAAAACTCCATCAACCCAAAAGTCCACACTCCCATAAATATTCATGTTGAGCCCTTCAAGTTCCAGTCATACCCAAGATTTTCCTCCACTCCAACCTTTTGAAAAAGAAGGTATCAACCATGCTCTAAAAATCCCCAAGAACATAATACTACCTTCTGGAAAAAAAACCCCAACAAGTGAGATCGAGGCAACAATGAACTGGCAACCAGAAAATTCCATCTGCCAAAATAAAGTGCTCAATAATATTGGCAACACCATAAAAAATGTGGCCCATACAAAAAACAAGTTAATGAGCAAAGTGGAAACAATTGAGAAAAAGGTGGAGTAGACACCATCTCAGCATGCAGGACTAATCAAAACCTTGGAGCTAAGATTGACAAATTTACAATATGAAATTTGTCCGCCAGGAACTTCTTTCCAGTTCTTCCAACAACAACAAAAGGAAACGATTTCAATCAAGGAACAAATCCAAATTTTGAGAAATGACTGCTTTGAGTCACAAAAAACCCCGTTTTTCCCTTCAAAACCTACATTCTTCCCCATGTCAACACAAGTATATTCCCCACCAAAGCTGGACAACACCTTTTCTACTTTTCCTACCACCTCACAGAATCCTATCTCTTTCACCCAACCTTTAAAAGAAGAACCTGAATTCAATATTGCAAAATTGTTTGGGAAAGGAAAGACACTCTTGCAACCAAGAAACAAACCAAGAAAAGGCGAGACTAAGGAGAAAGTTCAAAAGGGTCCAACCCAGAAAGTATGATGATTTCTGATCAGAAAACTCCAGACTTCTTTCTCTCCCAGCCAAGAAACTTGTCAGAAGGAGATACCACATGGTCAGAATCTCTAAATTCATCAAACGATGATACAATGGAAGATATCTCTCAATCCATCAATGAATCCACAACAAATTCTTCTGATGAAGACAATCCCCCAATATTTGTGAGCCAGCCAAGAGACCCAAAAATATCTGAAGTAGAGAAGGATCAAGAAGGCATGACGGATGAACCAATGCCAGAAAGAAGACATGAACCCATGGCGTCAAAACCAGTTGAAACTAGCTTCCACACTTTCACCTTAGATGACGTCAAGGATTCAAAATGGCCTCAAAGGATCCAAGACTTCTATACTTGGATGGAGACCAAAAATTGGTGGAACGAGAAAAGTATATCATCCTGTTAGAACTAGCTTCACGGTTCTCAGGAATTCTCAGAGATTGGTGGAATTCACTTGGGATTCAAATAAAAAATATTTTTCTTACAAGATTTTTCCTTCAACATCAGAATCCTACATGAAGTTTTCTGCGGAGATACTAGCCAAAGTTAGGAGAAAATGCGAAGACAACTCTTCGAGTTGAAGTGTATGTCACTCGACAGAAATGACATTGACATGCATTTTCACAAAATGGCAAAGATATACTTTAAAATCGGTGGAGACATCAACCTAAAGCAAGACTTTGTCTCTTCCCTTCCAAAGATGTTGGCAAGCCGAACCATGACCATCATTGAAGAAAATTTTCAATCAATAACAATCCCATAAGTCGGCTACATCAGGCAAGCTATTTTCGTACATTGGAGGACATTTGTACAAAGCGCTCACCCCTGAAACAAATTATCCAGCACAATCCAGCGCTCGACAAAGCATGTCACAGATTCGATCTAATCACTAGATCAAGATGTTCCTGCCACAATTCCAGATGGAAAACCAAGGTCCAAGAGACGCACAAAATATTTCAGACGTAGAAGGCCAGGAAATTTTCACAAGAAGAACTGATGCTTTATTTGCCACAAAATTGGACATTTCGCAAAAAAATTTCCCCAATCAAGAAGATCTGTCAAACTCCTTGAAGAGATTGAAGATTACACTAGCATTCATCTCGGAAAAGAGGAGGACCTTGAATCTATATTCTCAGTGGATGGTGAACCTAGTGAAGAAACTTTATCCTCCCTTGATATCTATGAAGATCAAGGCAATGAGCACTACCAAATTTCAGAACCAGTGATCGAAGCTCGTGAGAAGATCAATGCTCCATAGTCATTCCTCAAGCAGAACTCAAAGTCTATTCATCCAAATGGGATAAACCAACTAGAGTTATTGCTTTCATCGACACTAGATCTGCTTCTTAACTCATAAATCCTGCAGTTCTCCCTAAAGATCAATAGGTGCCGCACTTTAAGGATTTTAATACTGCATCAAATGGAATCCTGACTACCACCGTCATCACAAAGCATCCGGTCACAATTGTTTTCTTTCCAGGATTGGCATACAAAACCAAGCTGATAGGGTCGAATGTACCAGGAAAAGATGTTATTGTTGGATTCGACATTTACAGACAACTTAGAGATCAACTCCAGATCAAGGCTAACGGGATAGCTTTTAAGATGTAGTTCAAACCTTATTCTGAGAGTCCAAGGCTATTCCAGATCACCAACGATGAACAAATCAAGGAGATTGAGCAAAATCTCATTGAAAACTCATGTGCTGAATCCCACAAGGATTTCATGAAGAAAGGGAAAAGCCCGTTATGGAAAAACAAAGAGTTTTTTATCAAGCTCCCTTTCAAGAAGAATGAAAACATCAATCAAACAAAAGCCAGTCATTCAGGCATGAATGCAGATCATCTTCAGCTTGAAACGAAAGACTGCGAAGAACTTTTGGAATTTGATGTAATAGAGCCATCGGATTCACAATGGGCATGCGAAGCATTTTATGTCAACAAAAGAGCTGAGCAGACTAGAGGAAAACTCAGTTTAGTGATTAATTAGCAGCCACTTAACCATTTCCTCCAAGATGATAAATTTCCAATCCCAAATAAACTCACTCTTTTCTCCCACTTAGCCAAGGCCAAATATTTTTCCAAATTTGATTTAAAATCTTGTTTTTGGCAACTGGGAATCCACCCTGAAAAAAGACCCAAATCGGAATTTTGCATCCCCGATCATCACTTCCAATGGAAAGTCATGCCCTTCGGGTTGAAACTGCGCCCTTCTTGTTCTAAAAAGCCATGATAAAAATATTCCAGCCCATCCTCCATACCTCTTTAGTTTGCATTGATGACATCCTGTTATTTATTGATACATTGGAGGAACATGTCAACTTCCTTCATTAGTTTGAGGCATCAATAACACGCTATGGGATCATGCTTTCAGCAAAAAAAATGGTTCTTGCTCAACAAGAGATTGATTTTCTTGGAATGCATTTTGTCCAAGGTGCATACAGTCCAGGACCACATATATGTGAAGAACTACTCAAGTTTCCAGATACCAGCTTCACAACAAAGCAGATCCAACAGTTCTTGGGTATAGTAAATTATGTGAGAGATGTCATCCCGAATATCTCTACATACATTTCTCCGCTCACAGAAATGCTCAAGAAAAATGCTCCATCATGGGAAAAGAAACAAGATGAAGCAGTCAGCGAAATAAAGAAGATTTCTAAAAATCTCAAGTCCCTCTACATCCCTTTTGACGGTAAGAAGGTACTGCAAACTGATGCCAGCAATGAATAATGGAGTGCCGTTCTATTTGAAGAAAAAGATGGCCAGAGAAAGATATGCGGATATGCTAGCAGAAAGTTCAAGGATGTTGAGCAACATTACCACTCCACATTTAAGGAAATTCTTGCAGTAAAGAATGGAATCAAGAAATTCAATTTTTCCCTGATTCACACATAATTTCTGATAGAAATGGATATGAAGGCCTTCCCAAAGATGATCCAGATAAATGCGAAGATTATTCCCAATCCTCAGATTCGCAGATGGGCCCAATGGTTCTCTCCATACAAGTTTCAAGTCAAGCACCTGAAAGGAAAAGAAAATATTCTCACAGATTTTCTGTCTCGGTCGGAAGAATTCTCAAAGAGATTTACCGCAGGAAAACTAAAGTCGAAGCAAAAGCTAATCAGCCCCATCTTCATGCTTTCCAATATACTACGAACAAGTTCATCGAAGCCAACTGATCATCCACCGGAGTTATTCAGCCTCATGGATCCCTTTGATCCGTCAATTATTATGGAAAGAAGAACTTATTATGAGCTCCAAGTTTTCAGAAAAGATGGAGGGTCCATTCTCAAGCCTTATGGCGTCAATCCAGAATATCCATTCTGCCATATATTCATAGCACAAGCCAAGGATTTTCCACAAGAATTATCATGGAATTCAAGTGTAACGTCTTCAAAGATTTTGACAACATTGAACCAGCTCTTAAAGTATTTTTACTATGCTTCGAGCCTAGGAGATATTGGATAAAATGTTTCAACGGTTCCTAAAACGTAAAAGTATTCATGTTTCATAGGCCAGTGAAGATTATTAACGGAAAAGTCCAGGCACAAGCTGAGTCGTCATTCTGGTGGAAATTTCCCATGTCCATTTTATCCATAGAAGAAGAATATAATGAAGCACAAAGAATTATCTTCCAGCAAAATAGGTGCATCCCGAGAGAAATATGGCCAAAAGATTGGGCAAGCTGGAATTATACCAACACTCATCCTCACTGGGAAAAAGTCCGAGAAGCAACAAAGGAATATCAAACTCAGTATGAAATCATCCAGGAAAAAATCACTTATGACATCTCCAGATTAAGGTTGCGGATCACATCCCTCAATCCAAAAGAGAAGGAACATAGAGAAGAAGAACCGTCGAGTTCCAGACACTACTACACAAGATCTCTGAAAAGGTGCCTAGAAGACAAACCGAGAAAATCAATGGAAGATAATCATCCGTGTTAATCTCACCATAATCCCATATTACCTACCAAAAAACCCTAAAAAATCATCTATCCATGCCAAGACAAAATTCCACATCCTTCCAAACCATCTGGGTCCCTCTTTCACATGCCTCCACATGCCCCGTCACATGCAACACACTATTTTCACATGCTTCCACATGCCCCGTCACATGTAGCACACTATTTTCACATGCTTTCACATGTTCCCACAAACTTTCACATGCTAAACCATGTGTATTTCACCCGTTTCACATGTTTTCAGCAGTTTTTAGTGGCTTTGCCTAAAGGTCCTTCACATGTAAAAAGTGGCCCACTTGTAGATAGGTTTGCCATGTAATATAGGTTTATTTTAATGTATGTTTGTCTTGTAATGACCTCCTAGTCGTATATAAAGGAGGTCTTGTAGTAGTTGTAACATCATCTTGTAACCTTTCTAAATCTTTGTGATATACTACATATGAGTTCCTTCTAAATTTCCTTCTTGTTCTTTCTTTTGAATGGATGGAAAGGCGGTCCATGTATGAAAATGGAGTAAGAATACTCTAAGAAAGTTAGCTTGTTGTAGTACAAATGTTTTCTGAGTTATAACAGTTAATGTTGGTTATAGTACAAAAGTTTTCTGAGTTGTGTAGCTTGGAAAGCCGTCCCTTATGGGTTGTATGAAGCCGACCCCTTTGTAAGAAAACTTTTGCGACTATAAGCAAATTAAATGTTAGTGTAGCTTGGCAATAGCCAGCCCTTTTGTAGGAAAACTTTCGTATCTATGATATAGTTTGCTTTCTTGGAGCCTCTTGCTCTGTTCTCTATTCTGTGGTGGCCTTATGGAGAGTGTGGCCTGGACTTGCGCATTCCCTAAGGAACCAGCCATATATTATGCTGGAGGAGGACCCAGACTCCTTTCACCCACACTCCGGAGAAGTTGGCTCCCTAGTTTCAGACTCCAGCAGCCCGTCCATTTTGAGTAATTTAGCCGGTTGCTGCAGCATCGCCCGGTGATGGGTTAGTTACGTCCTCCGAGGCCTTGTGGAGATTGGATAGGTTTACCAATATTTTCTAGTACATTTCAATGGTGCCACTTCAGAGGACTCCCAGGAGTACCTTGATAGCTGTCATGAGGTTCTTCGGAAGAGGGGTATATTGTAGACCAATGGCATCGACTTTACTGTTTTTTAAGATGACAGGTTCGGCAAAGAAATGGTGGAGAGGTTATTTATTGACCAGACCAACTGGGTCTCCTTCTCTCACTTGGGACCAGTTCTCACATCTCTTCTTAATGAAGTTTCTACCTATCACCTTAAGAGAGGAGCGTTGCTGTCAGTTGGAGCTTCTCTAGCAAGCAGCATGACTTTTACTCAGTATGAGATTTATTTTGTGGATTTGGCCCATCATGCTATTCTTTTGCTTCCCACAAAGAGAGATTGGGTGAGGAGGTTTATTGAAGGTCTTGCTCAGCCTATTAGATTGCAGATGGATAAGGAGACAGGGAGTGATATTTCTTTCCAGGATGCGGCCTATGTGGCCAGACGAGTTGAGATGGTTCTTGGACAGGGAGGTCAGGGTTCAGACAAGAGACCTCGCCATTCTGGAGGATTCAGCGGTGCCTCATCCGGAGGTGGGGGTACTTATGGTAGAGGCCATCCTCCCAGGACATTTCATTCAACACTCCAGGCATCCCTCGGTGCCCTAGGTGGTCGTGGCTCTTATATGCCTTATTCTGATCAACCATCCTAAAGTGCACCACCAGCTCCTATCAGTGCACCTTTTCTTCAGCATTTTTAGAGTGGTTATTCAGGTCGATAGGGCCAATATGCCGGCTAGCAGTCTCAGCAACAGAGGTCATGTTACACTTGTGACGACCCGAGGCACATTGCTAGATATTGCCCTCATGCGTTAAGTAGATCACAGCACCAGAGTTCCCGTGCCATGGTCCCGGCACCAGCTGCTGCACTGCCTGCCCAGACAGCCAGAGGTAGGTGTTAGGTAGCTAGAAGTAGGGTCCATATTGTTAGAGGTGGAGGTCAGGCCGCTAGAGGTGGAGGCCCTTCAATTAGAGGCCGTCCCGGGGACATGGTTCAGGGTGGTGGGGCCTAGCCTCGATGTTATGCCTTTCCAGCCATACCTGGGGCCGACTCATCTGTTGTTGTTATCACAGGTACTGTTTTAGTTTGCAATAGAGTTGCTTCAGCTCTATTTGATCTGGGTCTACTTACTCCTATGTGTCATCTTATTTTACTTCATATTTGGCTGTGCCCCGTGATTCTTTGAGCGCCCATGTATATGTGTCCACGTCCGTGAGGGATGCTATTGTTGTAGATCGTGTGTATCATTTGTGTGTGGTCACTTTTGGGAGTCTTGAGACAATGTAGACCTTCTAGTCCTTGATATGGTTGATTTTGATGTTATATTGGGCATGGATTGGTTTTCACCCTATCACGCTATCTTGGACTGTCACGCAAAGACAGTGACATTAGCCTTGCCGGGGTTGCTTCGATTAGAGTGGAGAGGGACTCCCGGTCATTCTTCCATCAGGTTTATTTCTTATATTAAGGCTCGGCGTATGGTCGAGAAGGGGTGTTTGGCCTATTTTGCTTATGTTCGTGATTCTAGTGTTGAGGTTCCCTCTATGGATTCTGTGTCTGTTGTTCGTGAGTTTCTTGAGGTATTTCTTACAGACCTACACGGGATGCCACCCGACAAGGATATTGACTTTTGTATTGACTTGGCTCCGGGTAGTCAGTCCATTTCTATTCTTCCATATCGGATGGCCCCACAAAAGTTGAAAGAATTGAAGGAACAGTTGCAGGATTTGCTTGATAAGGGCTTTATTAGACCTAGTGTCTCGCCCTGGGGTGCACCGGTTTTGTTCGTGAAGAATAATGATGGGTCAATGAGGATGTGTATAGATTATCGGCAGTTGAACAAAGTCACAATCGAGAACAAGTATCCGTCGCCGAGGATTGATGATTTATTTGATCAGTTTCAGGGTTCCAGGGTGTTTTTAAAGATTGATTTGAGATCTGGCTACCATCAGTTGAGGATTAGGGTGTCTGATGTCCGTAAGACAGCTTTTCGTATGCGGTATGTGCACGATGAGTTTTTGGTGATGTCCTTTGGATTGACCAATGCCCCCACATCATTTATGGACTTGATGAACCGAATGTTCAAGCCTTATCTGGATTCCTTTGTGATTGTGTTAATTGATGACATTTTGATGTACTCCCGCAATCAGGGAGAGCATGAGCAGCACCTCAGGATAGTGTTCGAGACTTTGAGGGACCGTCAACTGTATGCTAAAGTTTTGAAGTGCAGGTTTTCATTGGATTCAGTCGCTTTCTTAGGTCACGTCGTATCAGTAGAGGGTATTCCGGTAGATCCTAAGAAGATTGAGGCTGTCAAGAACTGGACTAGACCCACCTCAGCTACGGAGATCAGGAGCTTCTTGGGTTTGGCGGTTTATTACCGTTGATTTGTGGAGGAGTTTTCATCTATAGCAGCCAAGTTGACCCAGAAGGAGGCCCCATTCAGATGGTCGGACGAGTGTGAGGCCAGCTTTCAGAAGCTCAAGACAGTTTTGACTTCATCGCCAGTGTTGGTATTACCATCAGGTTCAGGTTCTTACACGGTGTATTGTGATTCCTCCGTATTGGGCTCGGAGTAGTATTGATGCAGGAGGGCAGGGTGATTGCATATGCGTCTCAGCAGTTGAAGGTTCATGAGAAGAATTACCTTATTCATGATTTAGTGTTGGCAGCCATTATTCACGTGCTGAAGATTTTGAGGCACTATCTTTATGGCGTGTCGTGTGAGGTTTTCACGGGTCATCGAAGCCTTCATAGCCCAGCCGCGTTCTATCTTGCAGAGTCGCGGTGTATTCCTTATTTGAGCATATGAGAGATCGGTAGTATGATGACCCTCACTTGATGGTCCTTAGGGACTTAGTTCATTGTGGTGGTGCCAAGCAGGTTACCATTGGAGACTACGGAGTTTTGAGGATGTAAGGTCGTGTATGTTTTCTTAATGTTGATGGGCTTCATGAGTTGATCCTTGAGGAGGCTCACAGTTCTCGGTATTCTATTAACTTGGGCGCCCTGGAGATGTACCTGGACCTTCAGCAACATTATTAGTGGCGAAGGATGAAAAAGGATATAGTTTCTTATGTGGCTCGGTGCCTGAATTGTCAGCAGGTGAAGTATGAGCATCAAAGACCTGGTGGTTTGCTTCAGAAAATGGAGATCCCTGAGTGGAAGTGGGAGTGTATCACTATGGACTTTTTTGTTGGACTTCAACGGACTCAGAGGAAGTTGGATGTCGTATGGGTCATTGTGGACAGGCTGAATAAGTCAACCCACTTCATTCCTGTGGCAGTTACCTATTCTTCGGAGCGGTAGGAAGAGATTTATATTAGGGAGATAGCCCATTTTCACGGTGTGCCCGTGTTTATCATTTTTGATCGAGGTACGCAGTCTACATCGCACTTTCAGAGGGCAGTACATCGTGAGTTGGGTACGTGGGTTGATCTGAGCAAAACATTCCATCCTCAGACAGACGGGCAGTCTGAGCATACTAGTCAGATCTTGGAGGATATGCTTCGCGCTTGTGTTATACACTTCGGAGGATCGTGGGATCAGTTCTTGCCCCTTGCAGAGTATTGCTACAATAATAGCTACCAGTCAAGCATATAGGTGGCTCTTTTTGAGGCATTATATGGTAGACGGTGTAGGTCGCCAGTTGGGTAGTTCGTGCCGGGGGAGGCTAAGTTGTTGGGTACATATTTAGTACAGAAGGCCTTAGAACGGGTCAAAGTTATACAGGATCGACTTCGTATAGCTCAGTTCAAGGAAAAGAGTTATGTCGACCGTAGAGTTCGTGATGTGGTATTCATGGTCGGGGATAGAGTATTTCTTCGGGTATCACCTATGAAGGGTGTCATAAGATCCTAAAAGAAGGGGAGGTTTAGCCCTAGGTACATCGGGCCATTTGAGGTTCTCGAGAGAGTGGGGGAGGTGGATTATTGACTTGCGTTGCCTCCGGGGTTATCAGCTGTCCATCCAGTATTTCATGTGTCCATGCTCCAAAAGTATCATGGTGACCCGTCCCACATATTAGATTTCAGCTCTGTCCAGTTACACAATGATCTGACTTATGAGGAGGAGCCTGTAGCCAATCTAGACCGGCAGGTATTTCAACTGGGGTCGAAGAGTTATCCTTCAGTTCGAGTGAAGTGGAGAGGTCAACCTGTCGAGGCAACTAATTGGGAGTCTGAGTCGGACATGTGGAGTAGATATCTCCACTCTTTCGCCAGTTCAGGTACTTTTCTATGTTCGTTCGAGGACGAACATTTATTTTAGAGGTGGAGATTGTGATGACCAAAGAGGCCATCTTGGACTCTATTCTGCCCTCGTTAGCCTTAAAATCTTATTTTTACCCACCTCGATTTGCTTGTGCAGTCCGGACGTAATTCCGTAAATCCTTTATGTGGACAATTGAAGAAACAATGATTTTGGCCTTAAAATGATTTTTAGTTGACTTTGGTCAACGTTTTGAGTAAACAGACACGAATCCGTGTTTTTGCAGTCTCGGAGGTAATTCTGTGTTTTTACAGGGCACGGATGTCATTCGGGTGATGCGCAAGTTGAGTTCAAACCTCAACAAGGCTATTGGTGCACCAGATCTGGTGTGCCCACACCTGCGAGCCTTTCGTCGTAAGTGCGAGCAATTGTCCTACAGGTACGACCCAAGCCAGGGACTCCATTTTCCGCAGATGCGGACTTCTTTTCGCAGGAGCGGGACCATAGAAGCGAAACCTTGTCCGCAAGTGAGGCCCCAGTTGCCGCAGTCCTTTTTCACATAAACGGATGTCTTGTCCGCACATGCGGATGCGCAGGTGCGACCAAAGCACCATAGGTGCAAAGGCCGCTGGGCAGTGAGTTCATTTAATTCAGACTCCAGCCATTTTTCTTCTTATTTCAAAAGGATATGAGACCTAGGGCGAGTTTTCAAAGATATTTTATTCCGCAAATCATAGGTAAGTGTTCCTTAACTCATTTCATTCAATCTTTTACTTCATTTTAATAAAATGCAACCTAAAATCTAGGAATTTCATGGTAGAAATTGGGGAGTTTGGGTTGAATTAGGGATTTTTAAGAAATTGGAAATTGGACCTCAATTTGGGGTCAGCTTTCGAAAATAATTATATATTTGGGCTTGGGGCGAATGGGTGAACTGATTTTGGTCTGAACCTCGAGTTTTGACCAAGCGAGCCCGGGGTCGGTTTTGGACTTTTTGGGGGAAAATTTGGAAATCTGTAATTTTGTATTGAGAACGATTTCTTTAGAGATAATTGATATTATTAAGCTAATTATGACTAGATATGAGTGGGTTGGAGGTGAATTCTAGAGGAAAGGCGGTACTTGAGTAGTGAGTGGCATGCAGATCGAGGTAAGTGTTGTGTCTAACTTTAGCTTGAGGGATTAGGTGTTGTTTGACTATTTGCTACGTGTTTGGTTGTTGAATATGATGTATAGGTGTGGTGACGAGCACCTATACGTTGTTGTCGAGTCATAGCATGCAAATGAGTCCTATTGTTGCAACGGTTGTAGTCTTTTAATCAACTTGTTCATATTTAGTTTAGAAAATTGATATGTTGCACATTTCTTATTCTGGTTTACTGGAATTTGGTAATTCTTGAGTATTGGCTCAAGGTTGAGATTGATATTGTGGCATTAAATATTGATGTAAGACTGATTTATGATATTTTTGTATCTCTATTGCTATTGATCTTTGTTTTGGTGAGGAAGAGTGTAAAGCACGAAGGGTGATGTCGTGCAATGTTTGCGAGTGAGTGTTAATGCATGAAGGATGATGTCGTGCCATGTTTTTTGAGTGATAAATCATGAAGGGTGATTCCGTGTTATATTATACGAGAATTAATGCACGACGGGTGATATCGTGCCGTTCGATTTATTTATTTGGTGAGGTTGAGAGTAAAAGCACGAAGAGTGATGATGTGCAATTTTCCTTTGTTGTTTTATTTGCTTAATTCATTTGAGGCTTATTGATTAGTTCTGTCTTATCATTGTTTCTCATTCCTTATAATGTGAACCCCCACTGTATGTTCCCTTCCCATTATTTCCTGCTCAATTTCTATTATTAGTGTTGTTGCCACTAACATGATTATACGGTACATGTTATATGTGTGTGTCTTGTCCTCGCCTCATCACTACTTTGCCGAGGTTAGGCTCATACCGGTATATTGGGTCGGTTATACTGATGATGCACTCTGCAGTTTCTGTGATGATCCGGGTATCGGTCCAAGCTGATTCCGAGCTTTGTTGTTGACCTCCTTACCCGGAGACCCAAAGTAGTTCTGCCGACGTCCGCAAATTCCTAGAGTCCCCTACTATCTGTTCATTTACTATTTTGTTTTGGTTCATAAACAATTGTATAATTTTCCTTCAGCCAATTACTTGTAGATAGATCTTAGTAGTCTGTGAATTGTGACTCCAGATCATGGGTAGATAGATATATATATACACATATATAGCATATGTGCTGTGTTGTTATGGATTTTTCGTTTCTTATTCAATTTATCATGTTTTAAATCGTAGTAAATTCTGCAAGTTTTAAAGTTTTTATGCTGTAAACCTCTAATATTGGCTTTCCTAGCAAGTGCAGCGTTAGGCGCCATCACGATCCCAGTGGTGGGAATTTAGGTCCTGACAAGTTGGTATCAGAGCACTAGGTTACTTAGGTCTCACAATTCATGGACAAGCTTAGTAGAGTCTGGCGGATCGGTACGGAGACGTCTGTACTTATGTCCCATAGGCTATAAATTTTGGAACAAGTTCACTTTATTTCATCTCTGTCATGCGGTTTTTATTATCTCAATACTAATTGGACAGTCCTATTCTTATTCTCTCGCAGATGGCGAGAACTCATACCACTTATTCCGCTGATCAGTAGCTGGACCCTCCAGCAACAGATGCTACAGGGGCAGAGGTCGAGGCCGAGGCCGTGATAAAGGTCCGGGCAGGTCTCAGACCAGGGCACGAGCAGCAGCTCCAGCTGCGGAGCCTCAGGTAGATCTCGATGAAAAGGTTCCCGCTCAGACCGTTCCGGTGGTACCTGCTCAGGTCCCAGAGGGGTTTATTGCCACCCAGTGCTTTAGGATGCCTTGGTCCGATTAGTGGGCCTTATGGAGAGTGTGGCCCAGATTGGCGCATTTTCCATGGCACCAGCCGTATCTCAGGCTGGAGGAGGATCCCAAACTCCTTCCGCCCCACACTCCGGAGTAGATGGCTCCCCAGTTTCAGACTCCAACAACCCATCCATTTGGAGTAGTTCGACTGTTTGCTGCAGCGCTACCCGGTGATGGGTCAGCTATGTCCTCAGAGGACTTGTGGAGATTGGATAGGTTTACCAAGCTTTTCCCAGTCCATTTCAGTGGTGCCACTTCAGAGGACCCCCCGGAGTACCTTGATAGCTATCATGAGGTTCTTCGGAACATGGGTATATAGGAGACCAATGGGGTCGACTTTGCTGCTTTTCAAATGGCTGGTTCCGGTAAGAAATGGTGGAGAGATTATTAATTGACTAGACCAGCTGGGTCTCCTGCTCTCACTTGGGACCAGTTCTCACATCTCTTCTTAGAGAAGTTTCTTCCTCTCACCTTGAGAGAGGAGCGTCGTCGTCAGTTCGGGCGTCTCCAGCAGGGCAGTAAGACTACTACTCAGTATGAGATTTGTTTTGTGGATTTGGCCGGCCATGCTATTCTTTTGCTTCCCACATATAGAAAGCGGGTGACGAGGTTTATTAAGCTTCTTGCTCAGCCTATTAGATTGCAGATGGCTAAGGAGACAAGGAGTGATATTTCTTTCCAAGATGCGGCTAATGTGGCTAGACGAGTTGAGATGGTTCTTGAACAGAGAGGTCAGGGGTCAGACAAAAGACCTCGCCATACTGGAGGATTGCGGTGCCTTATCTGAAGGCGGGATACTTATGGTATAGGCTATCCTCCCAGGCCATTTCATTCAGCACTTTAGGCATCCCACGGTGCCCCAGGTGGTCGTAGCTCTTATATGGTTTATTCTGATCAGTCAGCCTACAGTGCACCACCAGCTCCTATCAGTGGACCTCCTCTTCAGAGTTTTCTGGTGGTTATTTAGGTCAACAAGGTCAGTTTGCCGGCCAACAGTCTTAGTAGCCGAGGTCATGTTACACTTGTGGTGCCCCGAGGCATATTGCTAGATATTACCCTCGTGCATCGACTAGTTGACAACACTAGAGTTCCCGTGCCATGGTTCAGGCACCAGCTGCTGCATCGCGTGCCCAGCCAGCCATAGGTAAGGGTCAGGTAGCCAGAGGTAAGGGCTAGATTGTTAGAGGTGGAGGTCAGGCCGCAAAAGGTGGAGGCCCGCCGGTTAGAGGTCATCCAAGAGACATGGTTCATGGTGGTGGGGCCTAGACTCGATGTTATGCCTTTCCAGCCAGACCTGAGGCTGAGTCATCCGATGCTATTATCACAGGTACTGTTTCAGTTTGCAGTAGAGATGCTTCAGTTTTATTTGATCCAGGATCTACTTAGTCCTATGCGTCATCTTATTTTGCTTCATATTTGGTTGTGCCCCGCGATTCTTTGAGCACCCCTGTATATGTGTCCGTGCCCGTGGGGGATTCTATTATTGTAGATCGTGTGTATCATTTATGTGTGGTCATTATTGGGAGTCTTGAGACCACTGTATACCTTCTGCTCCTTGATATAGTTGATTTTGATGTTATATTTGGCATGGATTGGCTGTCACCCTATCATGCTATCTTGGAGTGTCACGCCAAGACAATGACACTAGCCTTACCGGGGTTTCCTCGATTAGAGTGGAGAGGGACTCCCGATCATTCTTCCAGCAATGTTATTTTTTATATGAAAGATCGGAATATGGTCGAGAAAGGATGTTTGGGCTATTTGGCTTATGTTCGTGATTCTAGTGATGATGTTCCCTCTATGGAAGACCTGTTGTTTGTGAGTTTCCTGAGGTATTTCCTGCAGACCTTTCGGGGATGCCACCCGACAAGGATATTGACTTTTGTATTGACTTGGCTTCGGGCACTCAGCCCATTTCTATTCTGCCATATCGGATGGCCCCAACAGATTTGAAAGAATTGAAGCAACAGTTGCATGATTTTCTTGATAAGGGCTTTATTAGACCTAGTGTCTCGCCCTGGGGTGCACCAATTTTGTTCGTGAATAAGATTTATTGATCTATGAGGATGTGTATGGATTATCGCCAGTTGAACAAAGTACAATCAAGAAAAAGTATCTGTTGCCGAGGATTGATGATTTGTTCGATCAGCTTCAGGGCGCCAAGGTGTTTTTGAAGATTGATTTGAGATCTGGCTACCATTAGTTGAGGACTAGGGCATCCGATGTCCCCAAGATAACTTTTCGGACGCGGTACGAGCACTATGAGTTTCTGGTGATGCCCTCTGGATTCCTTTGTGATTGTGTTTATTGATGACATTTTGATATACTCCCGCAGTCCGGGGGGGGGGGGGGGGGAGCACGAGCAACACGTCAGGGTAGTGCTCCAGACTTTGAGTAATATTCAGTTGTATGCAAAATTTTTGATGTGCGAATTTTGGTTGGATTCAGCCGCTTTCTTGTGTCACGTCGTATCATCAGAGGGTATTCAGGTAGATCCTAAGAATATTGAGGCATTAAGAACTGTCCTAGACCAACTTCAGCTACGGAGATTAGGAGCTTATTGGGTTTGGCAGGTTATTACCGTCAATTTATGGAGGGGTTTTCATCTATAGCAGCCCTGTTAACCAGGTTAACCCTAACATGGGCCCCATTTAGATGGTCGGACGAGTGTGAGGTGAGTTTTTAGAAGCTCAAGACAGTTTTGACTTCAGCGCTGGGTGTTGGTATTACCACCATATTCTTACATGGTGTATTGTGATGCCTCCCATGTTGGTCTTGGAGTAGTATTGATGCAGAATGGCAGGGTGATTGCATATGTGTCTCGGCAGTTGAAGGTTCATAAGAAGAATTACCCTTTTCCTGATTTAGTGTTGGCAGCTATTGTTCACACACTGAATATTTGGACGCCGTATCTTTATGGCTTGTCGTGTGAGGTTTTCACGGATCATCAACGCCTTCAGTATTTTTTCAAGCTGAAGGATCTCAATTTGAGGCAGAGGAGGTGGTTAGAGCTATTGAAGGACTATGATATCACCATATTGTAACATCCGGGAAAGGCCAATGTGGTGGCCGATGCATTGAGTAGGAAGGTGAAGAGTATGTTTAGCCTTGCATTCATTCCAGTCATCGAGATATCGCTAGCTTCAGATGTTCAAACTTTTTCCAACCAGTTCGTGAGGTTGGATATTTCAGAGCCTAGTTGTGTTGTAGCTTTCGCAGTCGCTCAGTCTTCCTTGTTTGAGCGTATCAGAGATCGGCAATATGATGACCCTCACCTGATGGTCCTTAGGGACACAGTTTGGTACGGTGGTGCTAAGAAGGTTACCATTGGAGATTATGGTGTTTTGAAGATGCAGGGTCGTGTATGTGTGCCTAATGTTGATGGTCTTTGTGAGTCGATCCTTGAGGAGGCTCACAGTTCTTGGTATTCTATTCACCCGGGCGCCGCGAAGATGTACCAGGATCTGCGGCAACATTATTGGTGGTGAAGGATGAAAATATATATTGTTTCTTATGTGGCTCGGTGCCTAAATTGTCAGCAGGTGAAGTATGAGCATGAGAGACCCAATGGTTTGCTTCAGCAGATGGATATTCCTGAGTGGAAGTGGGATCGTATCACTATGGACTTTGTTGTTGGACTCCCACGGACTCAGAGGAAGTTTTACGTCGTATGGGTCATTGTGGATATGCTGACTAAGTCAACGAACTTCATTCCTATGGCAGTTACCTATTCTTCAGAGCGGTTGGCAGAGATTTATATTTTTGAGATCGTCTGTCTTCATGGTATGCTCGTGTCTATCATTTCTGATCGAGGTACACATTTTACCTTGCACTTTTTGAGGGAAGTACATCGTGAGTTGGGTACGCGGGTTGAGCTGAGCACAGCACTCCATCCTCAGACGGACGTGCACTCTGAGCGTACTATTCAGATTTTGGAGGATATGCTCCGCGCTTGTGTTATAGACTTCGGAGGATCGTAGGATCAGTTCTTGCCCCTTGCAGTGTTCTGCTATAATAACAGCTACCAGTCGAGCATTCAGATGGCACCGTATGAGGCATTATATGGTAGACGGTGCAGGTCCCCAGTTGGGTGGTTTGAGCCTGGGGACGCTCAGTTGTTGGGTACAGATTTGGTAAAGGAGGCCTTGGACAAGGTCAAGTTATACAGAAGCGACTTCGTACAGCTCAGTCCAGGCAAAAGATTTATCCCGACTGTAGAGTTCGTGATGTGGAATTCACGGTCGAGGAGAGAGTATTGCTTCAGGTATCGCGCATGAAGGGTGTCATGAGATTCGAAAGGAAGGGCAAGTTGAGCCCTAGGTACACCGGGCCTTTTGAGTTTCTCTAGAGTGGGGGGGGGGGGGGGTGGCTTATAGACTTACGTTTCCTCTGTGATTATCATCATTCCATCTAGTATTTCATGTGTCCATACTCCGGAAGTATCATGGTGACCTGTCCCACGTATTAGATTTCAACTCTGTCCAGTTAGACAAGGATCTGACTTATGAGGAGGAGCCGATACCCATTGGGGTCGGATTTCGAAACTAATTATATATTTGGGTTCGAGGGTAAAAAGGTGAACGGATTTTGGTCTGAACCTCGAGTTTTGATCAAGCGAGCCTGGGGTCAGTTTTTGAATTTTTGGGGGAAAATTTGGGAAATTGATAATTTTGTATTGAGAATGATTTCTTTAGCGATAATTGATGTTATTAAGCTAATTATGATTAGATACGAGTGGGTTGGAGGTGAATTCTAGAGGAAAGGCGGTACTTGAGCAGTGATTGGCCTGTGTATCGAGGTAAGTGTCGTGTCTAACTTTAGTTTGAGGGATTAGGTGTTGCTTAACTATTTTCTACATGTTTGGTTGTTTAGTACATTGTAGAGGTGAGGTGACGAGCACCTATACGTTGTTATCTATTCATAGCATGCAAATGAGTCCTATTGTTGTAACAATTGTAGTCTTTAATCAACTTGTTCATATTTAGCTGAGCCAATTGATATGTTGGACAATTCTTATCCTGTTTTATTGGAATTTGGTAATTCTTGAGTATTGGCTCAAGGTTGAGATCGATATTGTGGCATTATATATTGAAGTAAAACCTGATTTATGATATTTCTATATCTCTGTTGCTATTGATCTTTGTTTTGGTGAGGAGGATTGTAAAGCATGAAGGGTAATGCCGTGCAGTGTTTGTGATTGAGTGTTAATACACGAAGGGTGATGTCGAGCCATGTTTTGTGAGTGATAAAGCGTGAAGGATTATGTCGTATTATATTATGAAGGAGTTAATGCACAAAGGGTGATACCATGTTGTTCGAATTATTTATTTGGTGAGGTTAAGAGTAAAAGCACGAAGGGTGATGCCGTGCAATTTTCCTTTGCTATTTTATATGCTTAATTCGTGTGAGGATTATTGTTTAATTCTTTCTTATCATTGTTCCTCATTCCTTATAATGTGAACCACACTGTATGTCCCCTTCGCACTATTTCCTGCTCTATTTCTTTTATATTGTTGTTTCCACTAGCATGATTATATTATATAGGTTATATGGGTGTGTTTTGTCCTAGAATCGTCACTACTTCGCCGAGTTTAGGCTCGAAACTTACCAGTACATTTGGTCGGTTGTATTGATGTTGCACTCTGCACTTTCTATGCAGATCTAGGTGTCGGTCCGAGCTGATTTCGAGCTTTGTTGTTGACTTCCTTACCCTGAGACCCAAGGTAGATCTGCCGACGTCCGCAGATTCCTGGAGTCCCCTCCTATCTGTTCATTTACTGTTTTTCTGTGGTTCATAAACAGTTTTATACTTTTCCTTCAGCCTTGTAGATAAGTCTTAGTAGTCCGTGATTTGTGACTCCAGATCATGGGTATATATATATATATATATATAGCATATGCGCGGTGTTGTTATGGATTTTTTTGTTTCTTATTCAATTTATCATGTGTTAAATCATAGTAAATTCCTCAAGTTTTAAAGGTTTTTATGTTGTAAACCTCTAGTGTTGGCTTCCTAGAAAGTGCAGCACTAGGCGCAATCACGGTCCCGGTGGTGAGAATTCGGGTCATGAAACTGTTGATTCCCCTGCTTTCTCAATCTAAGCTTGATCAATTGTAATGCCCCGGTCAGTCGTTCCGAGAGTTTAGCCCGTTTCCCCCATTTCTGCTTCATTGCCTGTGTGGTTCATCTCTTTTGTGTGGCGTTGGGTTGGTTGACTCGAGTTTAGAGTGGTCATGGTGTGAAATTAGACACTTAGTCTTTTAAGTTGGCCTTATAGTTAGAAAAGTCAACCGGAAGTTGACTATTGGGTAAACGACCTCGGAATGCAAATTTTATGGCTCGAATAGCTTCGTTAGGTGATTTGGGACATATGAGTGTGTTCAGAATGAAGTTTTGATGTCCAGAGTAGAATTAGGCTTTAATTGGTAAAAGATAGTTTTTGGGGATTTCTGGTCCGCAGGGGAAAATAGGCTATCAGGGTCGGAATGGAATTCCAGAAGATGGAGCAGGTTCGTAATGTCATTTTGGATATGTGTACAAATTTTCAGGTCAATCAGATGTGTTTTGGATGGTTTCGGCATCCTTGGTGAAATTTAGAAGTTTCAAAGTTCATAGGCTTGAATTTGAGGCGATTTTAGTGTTTTTGCATTATTTTGGGTGTTCCGAGGGTTCGACTAAGTCCGAGTGATCATCTAAAACTTGTTTATGTTTTTGGTTGGGGTCCCGAGGGGCTCGGGTTGATTTCGCAAAGCCTTCAGGGAGTTTGAATTTGAAGAAATGCAGCAGAAATTGTTGTCCTTCTGGTGTGGCCGCACCTGCAGAAGAGAAGCCGCAGGTGCGATGGCCGCAGGAGCGGATAAGGGGCGCTGGTGCAGAACTCGGTAAGGTGAAGAAGATCGCAGGTGAGATACTTTGGCCGTACCTGCGGAGTCGCAGATGCGGAGGATTTGTCACAGGTGCGAAAATGGCCATTTAAGTGAATTCTCGCAGGTGCGGGTCCGCAGTTGCGAGAAGAGGACCGCAGGTGCGGTCATCGCTGGGCAGAACACATAAAAAGGGCCCTTAACCAATTTTTTGTCATTCTTTCACCATTCTTATTCGGGTTTGAAGCTTTTGAAGGATTTTTTAAGAGGGAAATCGATAGTTCTTTATTGAGGTAAGGATTTTGGACTTAAAACTAGTTTATATGTGATTAAAGGTCTGATAAGTGGTGAAAATTGGGGAAAATCAGTGCTAAAAATGGGTAATTAGGGCTTGTGATTTAGAGACCTTAAAATGGGAATTTGAGGGGTCATTTGGACTCCGATTTAAGTGTTCTTGGTATGTATAGACTCGTGGGAGGATGAGGATTCTTGTAGTATAAATTTAATCAAGTTCCGAGATGTGGGCCCGGGGGTCAGGTTTGACCAATTTCGGGATTTTTGGGTAAATTTGGTAATTTTCGAATGGGTTTCATTCCTTGGCATATTATAATGATATGAATCTGATTTTTGGTAGATTTGGAGCACTCAGAGGCACAGTCTAGAGGCAAAGGCATTGAGGTCTAGGCTTTTAGCCGGATTTGAGGTAAGTACGTTTCCAAACTTGGTTCTGAGGGTTCGAAACCCCGAGCTAAATGATTTATGACTATAATTGAGGTGACGCACATGCCAAGTGACGGGTGTGTGGGTGTTCACCAAGTATTGTGGCCCGGCTTATCCCATTGCATTTGTCTAGTAGCTATTACTGATCGATATTCACACTTCTATTAATGTAGTAATTGTGAACCTGTTAGAAATCATGTTAAATATAAATGCTAGGCTTCACGCCAAAAATGCTGAGACCCGAGTGGTCGTATATTACTGTCTCATTTGTGATTTATTTGACTACATATACACAGTCCTGTTATAGCATATCACTTCATACCTCAGTCTCAGTATTGTTAATTACATGCATACTTATCATTGTTTCGGGCTGATGGATGCATCTGTGATCCATGTGAGTGAGACTGGAGAGTAATGACTGAGTGAGGCTGAGAGCCTATTATTGAGACATTTATGAGATCGGACTGCACACTGCAGCGATACTTAAATCATGCCTTTGTTGGCTTGATATGGCGCTTGGGCCACTAGGACCCCTCCAGAGTCTTTACACCCCCGGTGAGCGCATTGATGATGAGGGATGGATCTTCCCTGGACATGGATCTTGTCCGAAGATGATGTTATATGAGGGATGGATCTTCCCTGTACATGGACTTGTCCGAAGCTGATGTTATGTGAGGGATGGATCTTCCCTGGACATGGATATTGTCCGAGTGTTGTATTCCGGAGATGGATCTTCTCCGTGGGGATGGACTTGCCATTTCCTCAGTATGGAGTGACTACGGTCACCAGTGTTTATGCATATTCCGAGTGGAACATCCCTGGGCCTGAGAGCCATATATAGTACTGGGTGGACTTCTGTGGGAGAGTTGTGAGCAGTATCTGCATTTTCACACTGTGACATGTTGTCATGAAGAGCATATTGAGGTATATATAGCATATTCTATTGTTATTTTCTAATAAACTGTGAACATGCGTACATTTTGTACACTGATGATTTAATTATTGAGGTTTAGTCCGTCACTACCTCTCAGCCCATAGTTTAGGTTCGTTACTTCTGAGTTGGTGTACTCATGTTAACCCCTGCATCTTGTGTGCAGATCCAGGTACATCGGGACCCGGTAGTGTTTGCTGAATGACTGTCAGAGTTTCTTTTGGAGTCGTCGAGGTAGCAGCGGCGATCACTGCTTCGCCTTCTCCTTCTCTATTTTCCTATTGCACTTTTATTATTTCAGACTATGTTGTCCAGTTTGTATTTTGACATTCTTACGTTGTAGTAGCTGATGAATCGGTGACAATAGATTTGGGATCGGGGTTCTTTTATTCATGTTATTAATGATGTCCAAATCTTAGATGCTTTATAAAAGCGAGACTCTTGTTGTAAATGTGGTGATTTTCTTGAAAATAACTTTTAATAAACGAATGTGCGGCTTGCCTGATTTCACGATAGGCACCATCACGATCCCTAAGGTTGGAAATTTGGGTCGTGACAGGTTGGTATCAGAGCTCTAGGTTAAATAGGTCTCACAAGTCATGAGCCAGTTTAGTAGAGTCTTGCGGATCGGTACGGAGATGTATGTACTTATCTTTGAGAGACTGTAGAATCTTTAGGTAAAATCTCACATTCTTGAACTCTTGTCGTGCGAATCCATTTCTTCGGCCAAAAATGTAACTCTTAAAATTCCTATCATGTATTCGAATGCGCCGCAAGCGCTCGGTATCAGTTGCGCGTCGACGGCTTGTGACTTCCATGGATGAGATGTGATTTTAGCATGTTGATAATGGACCAGTCTGGAGGACTTGAGGCCGGATTCCGTCTGTGGCGTGAGTGTTGAGATTTCGTTACGTGAGTACATGTATTTGGGGACTTATATGTCCATTGAGTGTTTGACTTCTGTCTGGAGTTGGCATATGGCCTCGAGTCGTGAGTGTATGGGAAGACCTCTTATGTTGTTTTGTAGAAAGTTCTTTCTTACCAATAATTGATATATGTTGCAATTTGAGTTTAGATCACTTGTGGGAGTTGGCACGGGTATTGCAATGGTGAATGCGAAGTTGGAGATGATTTGGGATGTTTAATGGTTTGAGTTATGTATGAGCTTATGAAGGATTTAGTTGAATCCCACTGCGGTATTGTGGCAGTGATAGCGTATGGGCATTGTGAGTTATTGTTTGTTTTGATCTATGGCTGTGAGCCAAGTGGGGGATTCTGCTAATGATTAGTTTGTTGCCCGATTATGTGCTGTATTGGTTTCAATTTGGGGTATACTGGTGAATCAGTTATGACTTGCGTAGGTGGATTCTGAGAAGACTCGAGTAATGGAAATTTTTGGATACATGTGGTAATGTACTTTATGGGTAGATGGGTTTTATCGAATGATTGAGTTGTAACTGTAAATGGTGTAGTGTGTGCGGAGTAGTAATTTTCTTGGTCTCTTCGAAGTGTGGGTTACTTCCTAGGATGTTGGTGTGCAAATGGGTCAGGTCGTTGGATTTGTTTGATCAGTTTAATTGAGATTTGTGTAGAGTGGATGACTCTCGAGAATGGTTCTGATGGATTCAAGGTTTATATATAACAGTTGGAAATCTTCAGATGTGTAATTGGCTAGAACTGTGATTTATGTTGGAGGGTGTCAAGACTTGTGGAATTTCTACATTATCATGTATTCTTCATATCAGTATCAGGAAGGTGAAGGTCATGGCGTTAGATTCACAGGATGTCTCTTCGGGGTAAGTATTTTGAATGAAGTGCTTCTAGGGATATTCGAGAGAGTATTCAGTGGCTTATGAGATTTAGACTGTATGGTCTTATGCGTGGGTCTCGTGTGGTGAGTCTAGGTTAAGAATTGCAATATTATGACAACGAGACTTATCAATTCGAGGGTAAGTCAGAAGGAACTTGGATAAATAGGACAGTTTTGTAGTGGGTCTGTTACAGCCGATATTCACGTACATTCGTTCATGCCATAAGTTAGTCGACTTAAATATGAGAAGAGATTATCTTTGAGATAATAATAAGTTAATCCTATTGGTCTTAAATGATACAAGAATGTATAAGGCTGATTAACAAGTATTAGAAGTTAAACGAATCAAGGATGTTGTAACCCGTATTTTTGATAGACCTAGGGGTGCTTAATATTCTCAAGAGGTCATGTTTAAGGTATTTGAATCACATAATATCCATATCATAAGTCTCCAATTCAAACGAGTTATGAAACAAAAGTTGACAAGATTTGTCGCAACTTAGTTTCATAGTTTTACTTAAACTTTACATCAAATGTTACTAAGCTTTTATCCCAATCTACTTGGAATTACGGGGTGATCTACCCACCAAATTGAATATCTACGAGTCTAGTTTCCAGCTCATCTAACCGTTCATCGATACGATATTAGAATAGACAGATATTCGCATGTTCGCGAAACTGCGCTAAGCACCTCTCTATGGGTCCCACATAGTCAGTTTAAGAGAGATGGGTATATATAATATGCTTAGAACCCGTTTTAAGTCATTCATTTTCAGTATATTTAGACCATAGAACCCTAAAAACACCCTCTTAGAACCCTAGAAACGCCTTTAAAAACTTGAGGGAGTATTTACATAACATACAC
The DNA here is from genome assembly GCA_005239505.1 of Nicotiana paniculata. NCBI lineage: Eukaryota > Viridiplantae > Streptophyta > Magnoliopsida > Solanales > Solanaceae > Nicotiana > Nicotiana paniculata. The sequence goes on along the minus strand of ML348950.1, from coordinate 56,635 downwards.
CCTCAAGTTTTTAATATCAACCCTAAGTGATTTCAAGCATTCTAAAGTGATTCTACTACCGAAAACCCCTAATTGATGCTAGTTTCGCTTCCCTGTTGTTGTGGAAGCATTGGAGGGATATTTCATGGAAAATTAAGGTCAAGTTCGAGTTGTTCTTTCTGGTTAAAAGTGAGGAACCTCTTACTCTACATGTATTTAAGATTATCCAATTTACGGCTAAGTCATTGAAGCTAGAACTTGTGAAAAATATATAGAAAAGCTTGATAGTAATGTTGTTGGTTGGTGGACTATTTTGGGAGGATCAATATGATTATTGATATTGTTTCGTCTGTTTGCTGATCGTTTTGACTTGTGCGAAGTCATATGTATAGGGGAGGTGCTGCCCGTTTCATCGTAAAATATGTTATGGTCGATACATAATAGTTACGACGCTTAAACGATAATGATAGTGTCGTTTCTCTTATTGTAGATTAAGGAGTCGTGATGTTTGCATAGCTTGAGGTTGGGCAGTATATATACAAGATATGTGAGGCTATGCCTTCCCTTCTTTTGCACGACTCCGATTATACATAATACAATGAACGAGCTTCCAAAGATACTCTACTCTTAGAAGCTAGCAGTACTTACATTGTTTCCCTTCTTATGAAACAATTGATGTTGAGGTTTCTTCCCTTATTATTAAGTTATCAATGTTGTCGGTACTTCCTGATTCTTATATGATTCTTGATAAAGAGTAAGTCCTAATAATTTGTACGGAGAATATCGACCTTACGTCACTCTGAAACGTTCAAAATATGATTCAAATGAGTCCTACATGCATTATATATATATATATATNCGCGGCTCGGTAGAGTTATATATATATATATATATATATATATATATATATTACTCTACCGAGCCGCGCTATAGTCGGCCAGGTATGGCACCTATTGTGCAACCACTGATCAGTTAGGTTTTACCGAGCTCCACGTGTCTGGGTATGTTTTACCAAGCCTATTATTGTCGGGTATGATATGATGATTATGATACCCACAGAGGCATATGTTTTAAAAGTTTATGTATATGTATGTATATATCACGTATTTCATGTCAGTAGCCCTTAGAGGTACCCAGATGTTACAGGTTGTATATTCTCTATCCTTATTTACATTACTGTTCTTACTTATGGTTTCCTGCCTTACATACTCAGTACTTTATTCGTACTGACGTCCTCTTTAATTGTGGACGCTGGATGTCGTGCTGCAGGTCCTGATAGACAGGTAGACACAGCTCCCCCACCACAGCAGGCTTTCGAGTTCAGCGGTTATTGGCGAGATCCCTTCTTCGGACTTGCGGTGGCTTCGTATGAAGTTTTGTTATAGATATTATGGGTATGTCGGGGCCCTGTTCCAGCAATGTTGTATCACTTATGCTCCTTTAGAGGCTCATAGACAGGTGTCGACTCATGTGTATTTGGTATGCCTTGTTGGCTAATTTTTGTTGTATAGTCTTTCATAGCAACGTTGTAACTCGTACATTATATGTCGTTTCTTAGTAGTCTTGTCATCCTATGTGATGTAGGTTCATGGCATTATCTTTCATTGTTTATTTTTCATGATCCATATCTACCATTTATATTGATCTCAACGGCCCTTATAGATAATAAAGAAGGTTAGATAAAATATACGTTGGTGCTTGACAAGTATGGCCCGAGTGCTAGTCATGATCCTCGAGTTTGGGTCGTGACAAACTTGGTATCAAAGCAAGTTTGTCCTAGGGGTTGTCTATGAGCCGTGTCTAGTAGAGTCTTGATTATGGATGTGTAGCGCGCCATATTTATAATCAGGAGACTACATGAAATCTAGGATTTTTACCTTCTTCCTGAATCTAGATTATGCGTAGAGTTGAGTCTTCAGTGTTCGTATCTAATATTAACCTTGTTTCTTTCATCGATTCCTTTGACTAGGAAGCAAACGATTAGTAGACGGCTTGATATAGCTGTGGGAGAGGGTGCCAGTCAGGTGCCTCAAGCCAGAGCAGGCCAAAGTGAGGCTCAAAGTGAGATGTCGTCACATACCTCATCTACCCGTCTCATCGAGAGGATATTAGGAGGCACCCAACACCACTAGTTCCCTCGTATGGCCCTACAGACCAGGATATGTGGAGTGCGGTGCAGTTATTGACTAGCTTGGTAGCTGCTCAGGCTCAGAGGCAGAATACCGGTGTTGTTGATAAACCAGATAGTACAAAAGTTCGTCTTTTTATTAATATAGACCCTCCAGTGTTTACCAGATCAGACCCCAAGAAGGACCCGCAGACTTCTATTGACCAGATTCATCGTACCGTGCGGGTTATGCATGCTACAGATACATAGGCAATAGAGTTAGCTTCTTATTGGTTACGGGATTTAGCGGTTTTCTAGTATGATAGTTGGGAGAGATCCAGGAGTATAAACGCCCCTCCAGCTGTGTGGAAGGAATTTTCTGAGGCCGTTCTTCGTCACTATTTTCCAGTTAAGATATGATGAGCTACAGATGATAAGTTCTTGAACCTTAGACAAGGTAATATGAGTGTGCGAGAGTATAGTATGCAGTTTGATTCTTTATCAAGGTATGCTCCCATATGGTAGCGAAAATGAGTGATAGGGTGCATATGTTCGTGAATGGGTTAGGACCACATCTGATAAATGAGTGCACGACAACCTCCTTTGTGGAGGGCATGGATATTTCCCATATTCAGGCTTATGCCCAAACCCTAGAGGATCGTAAGATCCAGCAAAAGACAAATAGGGAGCAGGATAGGGGCCAACATAAGCGCGCGAGATTTGTAGGGTATTATCATGACTTCTGAGGTAGTGTTAGGCCCAATCTTCGAGGAGTTTAGCACCACCTGTAGCTAGTGCTCCACAATTTCAGAGGCCTTGGTATGATCGATTTACCTATTCTGGTCCATGTCAGAGTTCACAGGCATCAGGCTCAAAATATCATAGGGATACTAGTCAGACGAGACCCCCAACACCCCGTTGTAATCAGTGCGCCAAGGCCCACTTTGGATTGTGCCGTCTAGGTTCTGATGCGTGCTATTCTTGCAGTCAACCTGGCCATATGATGCGTGATTTTTGTAACAGAGAAGGTTGTGTTATGGCTCAGCAAACTAGATCTGTGTCTGGTTCTTACTCATCAGCTCGACCTCCAACACGGGGTTTTCATCAATCGACAGGTCGTGGTAGAGGTAGAGGTGCAGTGCCGAGTTCGAGTGGTGCTCAAAATCAAACCTATGCTCTAGTAGGTCGACAGGATCTTGAGTCATCTCAGGATGTTGTTACAGGTATATTGTATGTGTTTTCTTATGATGTATATGCGTTGATTGATCCGGGATCTACATTATCATATGTACACCCTTTGTGGCTAATAAGTTTGGCGTTGAAGCTGAAATGATAAGTAAACCACTTGGGTATCTACTCCTATAGGATATTCTGTGATTGCTAGAAGGTTATATAGAGGTTGCATAGTGATGATTTGTAGTCGTCAAACCTCGGCGAATTTACTTGAATTAGAAATGGTTGATTTCGATGTGATAATGAGAATGGGCTGGTTAGCCTCATGCTATGTAAATGTTGATTGTCGTACGAAGATAGTTAGGTTTCAATTTCCTGATGAACCCGTCATCGAGTGGAAAGGGAACATTGCTACGCCAAAATGTAGGTTTATTTCCTATCTTAAGTCAGGGAAGATGATCTCAGAAGGTTACATTTATCACCCCGTTCACGTTAGGGATGCAGAGGTGAAGCCGCCTACTATACAATCTATCCCCGTGGTCAATGAATTTCCAGATGTTATTCCAGATGAACTCCCAGGTCTTCCTCCTGAAAGGGAGATTGAGTTTATCATTGATGTGTTGACTGACACTCAACCCATATCTATTCCTCAATACAGGATGGCCCCAGCGGAGTTGCAAGAGTTGAAGGCGCAGTTGAAGGACTTGGTGGATAAAGGCTTTATTAGGCGTAGCACTTCACCTTGGGGTGCGCCAATCCGATTCATTCGGAAGAAAGACGGGTCGTTAAGGATGTGTATTGATTATCGACAATTGAATAAGTTTACTATAAATAATAAGTACCCACTTCCAAGGATTGACGACCTTTTTGACCAACTCCAGGGTGCCAAGTATTTCTCCAAGATTGACTTACGTTTAGGGTATAATCAGGTGAGGGTTAAGGAGAAGGATATTCCAAAGACGGCCTTCCAGAGAAGATATGGGCACTGTGAGTTCTTGGTGATATCATTAGGTCTAACAAATTCCCCAGCAGCTTTTATGGATCTCATGAATTCTATATTCAGGCCCTATCTTGATGTGTTCATGATCATATTCATTGATGACATTTTGGTGTATTCTCGTTCAGAGGCAGAACATGCGGGCCACTTGCAGATAGTACTACAGACGCTTCAGGATCGTAAGTTATATTCTAAGCTCTCCAAATGTGAATTATGGATAAACTCAGTAGCATTCCTTGTCCATGTGATATCTGGAGAGGGTAATAGTGTCGACACTGAAAAGATCGATGCAGTAAAGAATTGTCCGAGACCTACAACACCATCAGAAGTTCGCAACTTCCTGGGGCTAGTAGGATATTATAGGCGATTTGTAGAAGGATTTTCCTCTATATTAGCACCATTGACTAAGTTAACACAGAAATTTACTAAGTTCTAGTGGTCTGACGCTTGTGAACGAAGTTTTCAGGAGTTAAAGAATCGATTGACATCTGCGCCAGTGCTGACTCTCCCATAAGGAACATAAGGTTATGTGGTATATTGTGATGCCTCAGGTATAGGTTTGGGGTACGTATAGATCAACATGGGAAGGTGATTGCTTATGCATCAACACAATTGAAGAACCATGAAAATAATTACCCGACCCATGATTTGGAATTGGCTGCAGTAATATATGCTTTGAAGATATGGCGGCACTACTTATACGACGTCTATGTTGACATCTACACAGATCAAAAGAGTTTGCAAACATATTCAAGCATAAGGATTTGAATTTGAGGTAGTGTAGGTGGCTTGAATTACTGAAAGATTATGATGTCGAGATATTGTACCATCCCGGTAAAGCCAATGTTGTGGCACACGCTCTCAGTCGTAAGTCAATGGGATGCTTGGTACACATTGAGGCAGGTAGATAGGGGTTGACTAAAGAGCTTCATCAGTTAGCCAATATGAGAATTAGATTGTTAGACTCTGATGACGGAGGGGTTACTGTACAGAATACATCAGAATCATCTTTGGTAGCTGAGGTAAAAGCACGGCTATATGAAGATCCTACCTTAGTACGATTGAGAGAGAGCATTCAACAGTGTAAAATTACAGCTTTTATGATCGGAGCAGATGGGGTACTGAGATACCAGGGCCAGTTATATGTGCCTGATGTGGCAGGGTTGAGATAGAAGATTACGATTGAGACTCATCAATCCCGATATTCCATCCATCCCGGCTCGACGAAAATGTATCATGATGTTAAGGAGTAGTATTGGTGGGATAACATGAAGAAGTCTGTTGCAGAATTTGTAGCTCAGTGTCCTAATTGTCAACAAGTAAAAATCGAACATCAGAAACCAGTGGATTGCTTCAAAATATAGAGATTCCTACCTGGAAATGAGAGGTGATTAATATGGACTTCAGTATTAGATTACCTCGCTCCTATCATAAGTTTGACTCCATATGGGTGATAGTTGATCGACTTACAAAATGTGCCCATTTTCTCCTAGTTAAGACAACTTATACAGCTGAAGATTATGCAAAGTTATATATCAAGGAGATTGTTAGGCTTCATGGTGTGCCGATATCTATTATATCAGACCGAAGAGCGCAATTTGCGGCTAACTTTTGGAGGTCTTTTCAGAAGGGTTTAGGCACACAAGTGAATCTCAGCACTACATTCCATCTACAGACTGACGGACAGGCTGAACGTACCATTCAGACACTTGAAGATATGCTACGAGCACGTGTTATAGATTTCAAGGGGAACTAGAATGACCATCTTCCACTAATAGAATTTTCCTATAATGATAGCTACAATTCCAGTATTAAAATGGCCCTATACGAGGCACTATATGGGAAGGTGAAACAGAACTATATGGACCACACATTTGATTAACCAAGCCATTGAGAAGGTGAAACTGATACAAGAGCGGCTGAGGACGACGCAGATCAGGCAAAAGTCTTATTTTGATGTCCGTCGTTGTGATCTAGAGTTTGAGGTTGGTGATTGGGTTTTCCTAAGGATCTCGTCGATGAAGGGTGTTATGCGTTTTGGGTTGAAGGGTAAACTGAGTCCGCGGTATATCGGTCTATACAAAATTCTTCGACAATATGGACAGGTTGCTTATGAGTTAGAATTTCCCTCCGAATTAGAATTTGTCCACCCGGTATTCCATGTATCTATGTTGAGTAAATGTATTAGAGACCCTTCCCGGGTCGTCCCTATCAAAGATGTACAAGTTACAGAGGATCTATCATATGAAGAAGTGCTAGGGGCTATATTGGATCGACAAGTCCGCAAGTTGAGAACAAAGGATGTAGCTTTCGTCAAACTATTGTGGAGGAACAAGAACATAAAAGAAATTACATGGGAAGCAGAAGAGGAGATGAAGTCTAAGTACCCTTACTTGTTCCGGATTCAAGATAACGAGAATGATGGGGGGATGCAAGACGCATTTGAAGGTGAAATGTCTCTATGAGATACGTATTAGCTTGAGAATACTCTTCCTTATAACACAATGGTCATATGCAGATAATGTACATATCCATAATGCTTTGTGTAGCCATGCAAGGCAATACGTTGGGTTGCTTGCAAGTTTGTCTAGTATACATTTTATAGGGGCAAAACTCGACCGGAAATTTCTGTTGGAATCCACGATGAGTTAGGCTTCCCATAAACCCTTACATTCGAGGACGAATGTTCCTAAGGGGGGGAGGGTGTACAACCCATATTCACGTACGTTCGTTCATGCCATAAGTTAGTCGACGTAAATATGAGAAGAGATTATCTTTGAGATGATAAGAAGTTAATCATATTGGTCTTAAATGGTACAAGAGTGTATAAGGGTGATTAACAAATATTAGAAGTTAAACAAATAAAGGATATTGCAACCCGTATTTTTGGTAGACCTAGGGGTTCTTAATATTCTCAAGAGGTTGTGGTTTAAGGTATTTGAATAACATAATATCCGTATCATAAGTCACAAAGTCAAACGAGTTATGAAACAAAAGTCGACAAGAGTTGTCGCAACTTAGGTTCATAGTTTTACTTAAACTTTAGGTCAAATGTTACTAAGATTTTATCCTAATATACTTGGAATTACGGGGTGATATACCAACCAAATTGAATATCTATGAGTCTAGTTTCCAACGCATCTAACCATTTATCGATATGATATCAGAATAGAGAGATATTCATATTTTTGCAGGACTGCGCTAAGCACCTCTCTATGGGTCCCACATAGTCGGTTTAAGAGAGATGGATATATATAATATGCATAGAACCCGTTTTAAGTCGTTCACTTTTAGTATATTTAGACCTTATAACTCTAGAAACACCCTCTTAATGTTCTCTCAAGATTCAAGACCCAAACAAAGGGCAAACAACACAAATCAAGTGTCGGGAATCCCGTGGCGCTAGTAAGTTTCTTGTTCTTGTTGTTGTTGTTCATTCTGTGTTGTTCAAGATCATGTGGGAGGTTTTTTAAAGGGTTTATGTTCTGTAAATACTCCCTCAAGTTTTTAATATCAACCCTAAGTGATTTCAAGCCTTCTAAAGTGATTCTAGTACCGAAAAACCCTAATTGATTGCTAGTTTCGCTTCCCTGTTGTTGTTGAAGCATTGGACGGATATTTGGTGGAAAATTAAGGTTAAGTTGGAGTTTTTCTTTCTGGTTGAAGGTGAGGAACCTCTTACTATACATGTATTTAAAATTATCCAAGTTACGGCTAAGTCATTGAAGCTAGAACTTGTGAAATATATATAGAAAAGCTTGATAGTAATGTTGTTTGTTGGTGGACTATTTTGGGAGGCTCAATATTATTATTGATGTTGTTTGGGCTGTTTTCTGATCGTTTTGACTTGTGTAAAGTCATATGTATAGGGGAGGTGCTGTCCGTTTCATCGTAAAATATGTTATGGTCGATACATAATAGTTAAGACGCTTAAACGATAACGATAGTGTCGTTTCTCTTATTGTAGATTAAGGAGTTGTGACATTTTCATAGCTTGAGGTTGGGTAGTATATATACAAGATATGTGAGGCTATCCCTTTCCTTCTTTTGCACGACTCCGATTATACATAATGTAATGAATGAGCTTCCAAAGATACTCTACTTTTAGAAGCTTGCAGTACTTACATTGTTTCCCTTCTTATGGAACAATTGATGTTGAGGTTTTTTCTCTTATTCTTATGTTATCAATGTTGTTGGTACTTCCTTATTCTTATAAGATTCTTGATAAAGAGTTAGTCCTAATAACGTGTATGGAGAATATCGATCTTACGTCACTCCGAAAGGTTCAGAATATGATTCCAATGAGTCCTAAATGCATTATATATACATTTATCGATTTTACTCTACCGAGCAACGCTATAGTCAGCCGGGTATGGCACCTATTGGGAAACCACATATTAGTTGGGTTTTACTGAGCTCCACGTGGCCAGGTACATTTTACCGAGCCTATTACGGCCGGGTATGATATGATGATGATGATTCCCAAAGAGGCGTATGTTTTAAAAGTTTATGTATATGTATGTATGTATCACACATTCATGTCAGTAGCCCTCAGAGGTACCCAGATGTTATAGGTTGTATATTCTATATCCTTGTTTACATTACTATTCTTACTTATGTCTTCCTGCCTTACATACTCAGTGCCTTATTCGTACTGATGTCCTCTTTATTTGTGGACACTGCATGTCGTGATGCAGGTCCTGATAGACAGGTAGACACAGCTCCCCCACCACAGTAGGCTTCCCAGTTCAGTGGTTGTTGGCGAGATCCCTTCTTCGGACTTGTCGTGGTCTTGGTATGCATTTTCGTTATAGATATTATGGGTATGTCGGGGCCCTATTCCGAAAATGTTGTATCACTTAGGCTCCTTTAGCGGCTCATATACAAGTGTCAACTCATGCATATTTGGTACTTGCTGGCTAATTTTTTTTGTATCGTCTTTCATGGCAGCGTTGTAAGTCGCACCTTATATGTAGTTTCTTAGTAGTCTTGTCATCCCATGTGATGTAGGTTCATGCCATTATATTTCATTGTTTATTACTCATGATCCATATCTACCATTTATATTGATCTCGTCGGCTCTTAAAGATAATAAAGAAGGTTAGATAAAATAAACATTGGTGCTCAGCAAGTATGGCCCAGGTGCTAGTCATGATCCTCCAATTTGGGTCGTGACAGGGTCAGATTGGCATGGTAAGGGATATGATTAGTTCTTTGGGTGATTATGAGGCAATGAGTGTCTACATGTGTTTCCTAGCAATGCTCTTGAGTGTTGGTGACCTGCGTAGCGTTGTTGAGTTAGAAGTATTCAGTTCTGATGGTTTGGTGTTGTGAAAATGGGATTCGAATGGTTCCTGATGGTTTCTACCACGGTTAGAGATATGTATTTTCTACTGGCATGAGGAGCATGAGAGGTATAGTGATTTTGCTTCTAGATGGGATCAAATGTATATTCTTGGCTAGTTGGGTACGTAGTTGCTTGTGGCTCAGAATGGGTTATGAAGTTTCCACATTTATCATAGGATGGCATGGTGTATGTGGTACGTTGTGTAGAGTCGAGATTTGCATGTGTGAGTTCACGGTTCAGTTCTGGAAGGATGGTCAAAATTCTTAGGCAGCATTGGCAATTTCAGATGACTAAGTAATGACATCTACTGGTGGCTTAAAGTATTTCATATGAACTAGAGTTTTAATGGGATCACTCAGTGTAGCGGAGTTATTTAGGGGTATGACCTTTGCTATTTGATTCATGTGTTTTGATTTTTACGATGTGTGCCAGGATTTTAGCATGATGTTGTGAGGGTAATTGTTAATGGCTGGATAGTCCTCTCGTGTGAGTCTTTTATATAATTGGATTACGTTGGGATTTTGTTGTTAAGTGAACGAGTTGCACTGGTTATGGCTTCGAATTGTATTGATGTGTCATATCATCATAGTGGTCGTGTTGGATGAGAAGAGGTCATTAGACCTAGAATGAATATTGTCATAATTGTCTACAACATAGATGGAAGGATAAATATCGGGAGTCGGCTTAGAAATTTGCTACAATTCCTATTTGAGAAGGGGAAGCTTCATGTCAGACTTATCGGACGAATGGTTGTTAGTTTCTACGTGTTTCATTCATCATCGGCAGTATATGAAAGTGTTAGAGCGAGGCATTTCTTGATAAGAGGTTATGTATCGGTATTGGGTTTCTCCGAGTAGCTATTGTGATTAGGAGTTATCGCTATGGGTGTTTGAGTCACGCGGTGTATTGTGTGATTTCATCCGGTGTGCGTATGTCACGCCCCAAAATCTAGGGACGCGACCGGCACTCAACCGGCTGAACCAAGTCAAGCGAACCTGATTTTCCTTTCCAATCCCACGCGTTACCCCATAATTTCCATACACATTATTCGATGGTGATAATGATCACATTCCGTCCTTATTACCTCGGCCTCCCTTATTACCTCACATCTTATTATATTTATTAGTTCGTGTTGTGGCGCGCAACCCGACCCCACCTGACAATCATATTTCATAACAGCAACCCCAAACAATTGCATCACAAGAATTATCATTTCAAGGAATCACAAGTTCATAACAACACATTTATTTATTTTGGCCCAAGGCACAATAAATCTCATCAAGTACTAATTCATGTACACGGTGTTGCCATAATCGTTAAACTCATTTACATCATTTCACAATACCTTTTTTCATTATTTTCCACACACGGCTTTTAGCCATTTTACACATTCTCACATTTGGGGACATCATCAACTTTTCACAACCTCATATGGCACGGTAGCATGACAGTCAACTAGGTCAATCAGAGAATAGAATCTTACGCCTCAACATGTTTGAACAATCAATTCACATATTTCCAAACAAGGTACACATACCGTATACTCAGACCCAATAAGAGGATACAAGGTTAAAGTTAGCCATACATACCTCGAATCAGGATTTTTCCTTAATTTCTATCTCAAATCACCGGAACTTCTAGCACCTTCAATCTAATTCACAATGCGGCACAGTTAAACTTAGAATTAGGAATCATGAACATGTCTTGTACTCATTTGAGCTTTCTATCAAACACTAGGTGTCCTTTTAGATTAAATAACCCCTTTTTAGTGAAAGGTTACTCCAACCTATTTTCCATTACTAGATTATGATAAATTGGGTACATGCATGCAAGATTCTTAACCCTATCTTTATGAACTATCCTTCCCATGTTTATTTTAACAAAAATCTGGAAATTAGGGTTAATGAGGTCGACTTGATTTGTTCCAAGCTTGATTAGTTCCATGCAAGAAATTTGTGTCCTACTTGATTAGTTCCAAGCTTGAGTGATAAAGGAAGACCAATTTGATGAAGTTGGGACTTTCTCTCTCTAGAACCCACTCTTTCCTCTCTCTAATATATCAGAAAAATGGTTAAAAATGAAGGGGAGGGGTACTTTAATGAACATGGGTCGGGTTTTAAAAATTAGAAAAATAGGGCCCGACACAAGAATGCGGTCAGGAATGCGATCGCATTCCTGACATGCGGTCTGCAAAATCGACTGCATAATGGCCCTCAAGATGGGCCAAAATTCAAAACACACTGCCCAGGTGTGCGACCATTGTGCGGTCCACATACATATTATGCGATTGCATAATGCGTCGCATAACTTCCTTCCCAAAATCAAAGGAAACAATGCGACAGATATGCGATCCGCAGAACTGAAATGCGATCGCACATTGGACGGCATAGTTGACCTCAAATGGGACAGTGATCTGCCAGTGTATGCGACCATTATGCGGTCAGCATACATGTTATGCGATCACATAGTGCGTCGCATAACACCTACTTTTTAGAAAATTATATTCTTTAAGTATCGGGGTACTTTTACTCAATTTAGGTCTGTTTTAAAATTTTCCACAATAAAAACAACTCAGGGACTCGCTCGGGCATTATTTTTAAACAAGAAAATTTTACGGGTCTTTACATCCTCCCCACCCCCCCCCCTCCCCCTTAAAAATCATTCGTCCTTAATGAGGGTTTTGGAAATCAATTAGTTTTGAAAGCATGACATGTAACTTCCAGAGTTTTACTAACTCCAATATCTGAGAAACATTTCGCCAGAGTTCCCTTTGTAATTAGACCTATCTACCTGTCAGAGAGCCCCCGAAACACATTTCCAAGCACCATTACACAGTTTTAATCACCCAATAACTTACACACAACATTTTTACCTCAACCATTTTTCAAGTATCCAATTAGTTTGCCAACTACACATAGTTCTTTCTTCTTATACCACAAATTTGCACATGATTTACATTTTCGCACATAACTTGGTCGTTTTAATGAGTACCTCACAACCCAATCACCTCAATATACTATATTCATTTCAATCAATCATTACCAACCTACTCTACCATTAATCACTTGCCTAACACATACGTTACACAAAACTTTCATTTACCTCAAGGGTTACACACTACCCAAATAGAACAACGGGTTCAGTTTTAGCACACATTGGGAGATTACCACAATAAGGAAATTAGGGGAAGATGGGGTGCTTTTGCACAAAACCGGACATAAATTATAATTTGCTTAGAGATGACAGTTTTGCCGAACACCACTAGACTTATTAAAACATATGGGGATATCTTTCTTTCATCTCATTTTCCGCTTCCCACGTGGCTTCCTCAATGCGCTGACCTCGCCACAATACTTTAACTGAAGCAATTTCTTTGTTCCTCAATCTACGGACTTGCCTATCAATAATAGCAACCGGAACCTCTTCATACGATAATTCTTCATTAACCTTAATAGTCTCAACTGTCACGATGGCTGAAGGATCTCTGACCACTTTCTTCAACATGGACACGTGGAACACCGGGTGCACCAATGACAATTCAGGGGGTAATTCCAACCTATAAGCCACTTGCCCTATCCTTTGAGCAATCTGATATGGCCCGACATACCGTGGACTCAATTTCCCTTTATTCCCAAACCGCATCACTCCATTCATGGGAGATACCTTCAAGAATACCCAATCCTCAACTTGGAATTCCAATTCTCTTCGACGGACGTCCGCATAGGATTTTCGACGGATCTAAGCGGTTTTCATCCTCTTCCGAATGACTCTGACTTTTTCCAATGTCTGGTGCACAAGATCTGGCCCTAACAATTATGCTTCACCAACCTCGAACCACCCAATTAGAGATCTACACCTTCTTTTGTACAATGCCTCAAATAGGGCCATATGAATACTAGCGTGAAAGTTGTTATTGTAAGCAAATTCGATAAGCGGTAAATGATCATCCCAACTACCCTTGAAGTCCCACACACAAGCCCACAACATATCTTCAAGCGTCTGAATAGTCGGCTCTGCCTAACCATCAGTCTGCGGATGGAAAGCTGTGCTGAGATTTACCTGAGTACCCAAACCTTGCTGAAATTTCCTCCAAAAATTAGCCGTGAACTGGGCTCCTCGGTCTGAGGTAATAGAAACTGGAGTACCATGAAGCCTGACTATTTCCTTAGTATACAACCGAGCATACTGATCTGTAGTATCAGCGGACTTGACCGGCAAGAAGTGAGCTGATTTTGTGAGTCGAACCCTTATCACCCAAATCGAGTCGAACTTGCACTGAGTGCGAGGTAACCCTACCACTAAATCCATGTTGATCATTTCCCATTTCCACATTGGAACTTCCATAAGCCGAGTTAACCCACCAGGCCTCTGATGCTCGGCCTCCACCTGCTGACAATTCGGACATTTAGATACAAAGTCTGCCACACCTCTTTTCATACCGCTCCACCAATAAACTTCCCGGATATCTTGATACATTTTCGTAGAACCTGGGTGCACGAAATACCTGGAACTGTGAGCTTCCTCCATCACCCTCTCCCGAAGATTATCCACATCAGGAACACATAGCCTTCCCTAGCACCGCAAAACACCATCATCGCTTCCGAGTGAGAATGCCGAAATCTTGCTATTCAAAACGGCCTCATTTAAATGCGCCAATGTTGGATCAATAAACTACTTCTCCTTGACTTCCGCTACAAGTGATGATTCTTCCCCATTATGCACCATGACTTTCCCCTCGTCTGAGGTCGATAGATAGACCCCCAGACTAGCCAATTGACAAATCTCCCGAGCCAACGGCCTCTGATCTTTCTCCAAATGAGCCAGACTACCCATAGACTTCCGACTGAGAGCGTCGACCACTACATTTGCTTTCCCTAGATTGTATAGAATGTTCGTATCATAATCCTTAAGCAATTCTAACCATCACCTCTGCCTTAAATTCAACTCCTTCTACTTGAACAACTATTGGAGACTCTTGTGGTCTGAGAACACGTCCACATGGACCCCATACAAATAATGTCGCCAGATCTTTAATGCAAACACAACTGCTGCGATTTCTAAATCATGTGTCACATAATTCTTCTCGTGATTATTGAGTTTCCTGGAAGCATAGGCTATAACCTTCCCATGTTGCATCAACACACATCCCAAACAAACCCTTGAAGCATCGCAATAAACCACAAATCCCTCCGTGCCTCCTGGCAAAGTTAACACCGGTGTTGAAGTCAATCTTGATTTCAATTCCTGAAAGCTCTTCTCAAAAGCGTCGGACCATTGGAACTTAGTTGCCTTCTGCGTCAATTTAGTCAATGGGGAGGCGAGGGTAGAGAACCCCTCCACAAACCTCCGATAGTACCCAGCTAGACCCAAGAAACTGCGAATCTCTGTCGGGGTCGTAGGTCTAGGTCAATCCTTCACCGCTGTGATCTTCTGGGGATCAACCTTAATCACTTCTCTGGAAACAGCATGACCCAAAAATGTGACTGACTCCAGCCAAAATTCACATTTTTGAAACTTGACATACAATTGGTGCTGATGAAGAGTCTGCAGAACTATGCTGAGGTGATTAGCATGATCCTCCCTACTGCGTGAGTAGACAAGGATGTCATCAATAAAAAACAATTACGAAGGAGTCAAGAAACGGTTTGAAAACCCGATTCATAAGATCCATGAAAGCCGATGGAGCATTGGTCAGTCCAAAGGACTGTGCCCAAAATTCAAACTGGCCATAACGAGTTCTGAAGGCGGTCTTATGAACATCCTGCTCTCTGATCTTCAACTGGTGATACCCCGACCGTAAATCAATTTTGGAGAAGAACCTCGCACCCTTCAATTGGTCGAACAAATCATATATCCGAGGCAATGGATACTTGTTTTTGATAGTGACTTTGTTGAGCTGCCGATAATCAATACACATCCGAAGCGACCCATCCTTCTTCCTAACGAAAAGAATAGGAGCGCCCCACGATGACACACTCGGCCGAATGAACCCCTTCTCTAATAAGTCTTTCAACTACTCCTGTAACTCCCTCAACTCTGTTGGCGCCATTCTATATGGTGGAATAGATATTTGATGCGTATCTAGCAATACATCAATCCCGAAATCGATCTCTCTATCTGGCGGAATCCCTGGAAATTCGTCCGAAAATACTTCAAGAAACTCATTCACGATTGGGACGGACTCGGGGCAGATACTTCTGAAGTGGTGTCCGCAACCCGGACAAAATGATAAACACACCCATTTTTAATCATCTTCGAGGCCTTAAGGTAGGAAATAAACCTACCCTTTGGCACCACACCATTCCCTTTCCACTCGATAACTGACTCAATAGGAAACTCTAGTCTCATAATTCTTGTTCGGCAGTCGAGTTTAGCAAAGCACGAGTAAAGACAATCCATTCCCATGATAACATCGAAATATACCGTCCCTAGTTCGATAAGATCGGCCGTGGCATCTCGACCACACACCGTGACAACACAATTCCTATAGACTCGTGCAACCGTAATAGTATCACCAACCGGAATCAACACAGAGAACGGCTCATGGAGCTGTTCGGGTTCTATCCCAAAACTTGTAGCAATAAATGGGGTATAATAGGACAAGGAGGACCCCTGATCAATAAGAGCATAACAATCAAGGGCTTGAACAGCAAGAATACCTGTAACAACATCTGGAGAAGCCTCTGCACTCTGGTGACCACTCAAAGCATAGAACCGGCTGGGTCCACCTTTACCACGAGCTCCACCTCTAACTGCACCACGCCATGCTAGAGCTGGAGGACGTACTGAAGATGCGGCGACTGAAGAACCGGACGGCTGAGCAAAACCACTACCCATGCCCTGATTGGGCGCACGGCAATCCCGCTGAGTATGACCTCTCACCCCACACCCGTAGCATACCGGGATATTCAGGTAACAAGGCTCGGTATGGAACCTCCCACACTTAGGGAATGGAGCCCTCCTCTGCTGCTGGAACCTCCCTCCTGGATGACCAAACTGATGGGTTCTCCTACTGTCTGATCCTGGTCCCCAGCGACTACTCTGCTGATAACGGTGCACTGGTGGAGATGCACCGGATGAGGACTGAGTATAAGACTTGGATGGCCTTGATGGTCCTCTCCCCTAAACTGGTCTCCCTCCTCCAACTGAACTCCCCAAGTGGCCCGCTGACCGGGACCTGCTAATACTCTCCCTCTCTGACCTTATCTTCAATTTCCTAGCCTCCGTGGCCTGGGAAAATCCCACTATCTTACCATAATTCATGTCTGAGTGCAAGGCAGCTGTAGCAACTTCATTCACAACCAAAGAACTGAGGCCCTGAACAAACCGTCGAACTCTGGCACCCATAGTTAATACCAACTGTGGAGCGTACTTGGACAACCTCACGAACTCCATGTGGTACTCCTACACAATCATGTTACCCTGCTTGAGAACCTCAGACTCCGTAGCACGGGCCATAGCCTCGGCAGGCAAGAAGTGATCCATGAAAACATCAAGGAACTCATTCCATCTCGCCGGATGACTTCCCTCCCCACGGGAATTCTCCCACATCTCGAACCATGAATACGCTGCTCCCCTCAGCCGGTAAGATGCTAACTCAAACCCCTCTATCTCTGTAGCCTTCATAAACTGAAGCGTCTTGCACATCTCATCTAGAAAATCCTGCGGATCGGCTACGGATCAATACCTGAGAACTTTGGAGGGGCCAGCCACAGAAACTGGGTGACTCTGGAACCGGTGGAATCCCCCTGTCCGCTAGAGGATGCAGGGGCAGCATGAAATCCTTGGGCTTGAGCGTCCACTAAGTGAGTTAAAATATGAATATCTCCCCTAAGGTCCCCATCAGAAGTACCGAGACCTGAAGCTGGAATGGAAGAAGGATCAGGAATACCAGCGGAAGGGGTTGCAGCACCCTCTGCCGCAGCAGGAATAGGAACACTATGGTCCGGAACAGAAAGGCCAGGTGGATTCAAAGTAGGGGACTCGCTCTCACCCGCACCATCGGGTACAGATCTCACAGCCACACTTGGGGTGGCATCGGCCTCTAGGCCGAGCCGAGCTCTCTTCTTTGGTGCCATTACTAAAAAAATTGGAGCAAAGTACGAGTTAGACAAGAATATTTTCACTTTCCACTTCACTGCACGATATAGAATAACAATGAAAAGGGTATTTCCTAAATGTCCATGTAGCCCCCTAATTATAGATGTGGTCGAAAACACACCGATAAGAAGGGCTCTAATAGACACGGCTCCGAGACATCCTAGGAAACTTTTAAAACCTTAGGCTCTGATACCAAGTGTGTCACGCCCCAAAATCGAGGGACGCGACCGGCACTCAGCTGGGTGACCCCAGTCAAGCGAACCTGATTTGCCTTTCCTATCCCACGCGTTACCCCGTAATTTCCATACACATTATTCAAGTAAAATAGACATCTATAGCTTAAGAATAAACTTTCAACTTGAATTCACTTCTACTTTTCATCATTACTAACACATGATACCAAATACTTACAAAATACATACAACATTAACAACATGGACCACTATTCCAAACCGTACGCTTACTACCCAAAATACATATTTAATTTCCCCACATTATGTCTATGGAGCCTCTACAAGTACAAAATATTTATATACTACTTGCCCGCAACAAGGCCTGGGCTATACCTTACACTACTCCATAAACTCAAAATAAGGTGACATGAGCCACACGTGGCCCTGGGAGGAAGTGGGGCTCACCAGAACAGCTGACGGAAAGGAGAGGAGGCACTACTGACGGTTGGCTGAATTACATGTTGTAGAACCACCTACATTCATATAAGAAAATGTATCGCCTCCGGCAAAAGGGACGTTAGTACTGTGGAATAGTACTAGTATGTATGAACAAACTGTATCCCAAGTACAATCAACATTACACAAGTATGAAACAGTAATAGAACCATTCAATCAATGCACGTGGAAAAGAACAACCAAATCATCAAGTTTCACAATCTCTCCTTTTCCCCTTTCAACATTTCCATATTCAATAGTTTCCCCGATTTTTTATTTCGATGGTGATAACGATCACATTTAGTCCTTATTACCTCGGCCGCCCTTATTACCTCGGCCTCCCTTATTTCCTCGGCCACCCTTATTACCTCACATCTTATTATCTTTATTAGTTCGTGTTACGGCGCGCAACCCGATCCCACCTGACAATCATATTTCATAACAGCAACCCCAAACAATTGCATCACAAGAATTATCATTTCAAGGAATCACAAGTTCGTATCAACACATTTATTTATTTGGGCCCAAGGCACCATAACTCTCATCAAGTAGTAATTCATGTACACGGTGTTTCCATAATCGTTCAACTCATTTACATCATTTCACAATACCCTTTTTCATTATTTTCCACACACGACTTTTATCCATTTTACACGTTCCCACATTTGGGCACATCATCAATCTTTTCACAACCTCATATGGCACGGTAGAATGACAGTCAACTAGATCAATCAGAGAATAGAATCTTACGTCTCAACACGTTTGAACAATCAATTCACATATTTCAAACAAGGTACACATACCGTATACTTGGACCAACAAGAGGATTCTACAAGGTTAAAGTTAGCCATACATACCTCGAATCGGTATTTTTCCTTAATTTCTATTTCAAATCACCGGACCTTCTAGGACCTTCAATCTAATTCACAATGCGGCACATTTAAACTTAGAATTAGGAATCATGAAAGTGTCTTGAACTCATTTGAGCTTTCTATCAAACACTACGTGTCATTTTAGATTAAATAACCCCTTTTTAGTGAAACGTTACTCCAACCTATTTTCCTTTACTAGATTATGATAAATTGGGTACATGCATGCAAGATTCTTAACCCTATCTTTATGAACTATCCTTCCCATGTTTTATTTTAACAAAAATCTGGAAATTAGGGTTAATGAGGTCGAAGCTTACCTCTTAGAGTGAGGAAGTTTGTGCCCTACTTGATTAGTTCCAAGCTTGAGTGACGAAGGAAGACCAATTTGATGAAGTTGAGACTTTCTCTCTCTATAACCCACTCTTTCCTCTCTCTAATATCCCAAAAAAATGGTTAAAATGAACGGGAGGGGTATTTTAATGAACAGGGGTCAGGTTTTAAAAATTAGAAAAATAGGGCCCGACACAAGAATGCAGTCAAGAATGCCATCGCATTCCTGACATGTGGTCCGCAGAATCGACCGCATAATGGCCCTCAAGATGGGCCAAAATTCAAAACACACTACCCAGGTATGTGACCATTATGCGGTCCACATACACGTTATGCAATCGCATAATGCATCGCATAACTTCCTTCTCAAAATCAAAGGCAACAATGTGACAGATATGCGGTCTGCAGAACTAAAATCCGATCGCACATTAGACCGCACAATTGACCTCAAATGGGGCAGTGATCTGCCTGTGTATGCGACTATTATGCGGTCTGCATACACGTTATGCGATCGCATAACACCTACTTTCTGGAAAATTTTATTCTTTAAGCCTCGGGGTACTTTTTACTCAATTTAGGTCTGTTTTAAAAAATTTCACAATAAAAACAACTCGGGGACTCGCTCGGGCATTATTTTTAAACAAGAAAATTTTACGGGTCTTTACAGCGTATATGGCTTGATCCAGCACGTGCAGACTAATTCAGTTAGCAGTTGTGGAATTTTGATCTCGAAAATTATTTCATAAATGGAAAGATTGGTTCTAAGGTTTATAGGTCAAGTCGGATATCAAAATTTTGACTGTGTTGTGCTATTGGACCTATATGGGATAGGATGACGTGGTATCACCCCCGATTATGTGCATTAGGCTACGCGGTAGTTTGATGGTATTGGAGGACAATTCCTGGCACGTTCGAGGATGAACGTATGTTTAAGTGGGAGAGGATGTAACGACCCGGCCGGTCGTTCCGAGAGTTTAGCCTGTTTCCCCCATTTCTGCTTCATTGCTTGTGTGGTTCATCTCTTTTTGTGGCGTTGGGTTGGTTGACTCGGGTTCAGAGTGGTCATTGTGAGAAATGAGACACTTAGTTTCTTAAGTTGGCCTTATAGTTAGAAAAGTCAATCGGAAGTTGACTATTGTGTAAACGACCTCAGAATGCGGATTTTATGGCTCGGATAGCTTCGGTAGGTGATTTGGGACTTAGGAGTGTGTTTGGAATGAATTTTTGATGTGCAGTGTAGAATTAGGCTTGAATTGGCAAAAGTTAGTTTTGGCGATTTCTGGTTGGCACGGGAAATAGGCTATCGGGGTCGGAAAATGTCATTTTGGATATGTGTGCAAATTTTCAGGTCAATCGAATGTGTTTTGGATGGTTTCGGCATCCTTAGTGAAATTTAGAAGTTTCAAAGTTCATAGGATTGAATTTGAGGTTATTTTAGTGTTTTTGCGTTATTTTGGGTGTTCCGAGGGTTCGACGGGTGATCATTTATGACTTGTTTGTGTTTTTGGTTGGGGTCCCGAGGGGCTCGGGTTGATTTTGGATAGCCTTCGGGGAGTTTGAAGTTGGAGAAATACAAAAAATGTTGTTGTCCTTCTGATGTGGCCGCACATGCGGAAGGGAAGCCGCAGGTGCGATGGTCGCAAGTGTGGACAAGGGGCGCAGGTGCGGAACTCGGTCAGGCTGAAGAAGATCGCAGGTGCGAGACTTGGACCGCACATGCGGAGTCGCAGGTGCGGAGGATTTTTCGCATGTGCGGAAATGGCTTTTTAAGTGAATTCTTGCAGGTGCGCACCTGGGACCGCATGTGCGAGAAAAAGACAGCAGGTGCAATCATCGTTGGGCAGAACATATAAAAAGGGCCCTTAGCAAATTTTGGTCATTCTTTCACCATTCTTATTCGGGTTTGAAGATTTTGAAGGGTTTTTGAAGAGGGAAATTGATAGTTCTTTATTGAGGTAAGTATTTTGGACTTAAAACTCGTTTATATGTGATTAAAGGTCTGAATAGTGGTGAAAATTGGGGAAAATCAGTGCTAAAAATGGGTAATTAGGGCTTGTGATTAAGAGACCTTAAAATGGGAATTTGAGGGGTCATTTGGACTCTGATTTTAGTGTTCTTGGTATGTATAGACTCGTGGGAGGATGAGGATTCTTGTGGTGTAAATTTTATAGAGTTCCAACACATGGGCCCAGGGGTCGGGTTTGACCAATTTCAGGATTTTTGGGTAAATTTGGTAATTTTCGAATGTGTTTCATTCCTTGGCATATTATAATGATATGAATCTGATTTTTGGTAGATTTGGAGCACTCGGAGGCCCAGTCTAGAGGCAAAGGCATTGAGGGCTAGGCTTTTTGCCGGTTTTGAGGTAAGTAACATTTCCAAACTTGGTTCTGAGGGTTTGAAACCCCGAGCTAAATAATTTATGACTATAATTGAGGTGACGCACATGCCAAGTGACGGACGTGCGGGCGTGTACCAAGTATTTGTGGCTTGGCTTATCCCATGGAATTTTTCTAGTATCTATTACTGATCGATATTCGCACTGCTATTAATGTAGTAATTGTGAATCTATTAGAAATCATGTTAAATATTAATGCTAGGCTTCACGCGAAAAATGCTGAGACCCGAGTGGTCGTATATTACTGTATCATTTGTGATTTATTTGATTCCATATACTCAGTCCTGTTATATCATATCACTTCATACCTCAGTTTCAATATTGTTAATTATATGCATACTTATCATTGTTTCGAGCTGATGGATGCATTTGTGATCCATGTGAGTCAGACTGGAGAGTAATGACTAAGTGAGGCCGAAAGCCTCTTATTGAGACAATTATGAGACAATCTATGTGAGTCAGATTGGAGAGTAATGACTGAGATATGCACACCGCAGCGATACTTAAATCATGCCTTCATTGGCTTGATATGGCGCTTGGGCCACTAGGACCCCTCCGGAGTCTTTACACACCGAGTGAGCGCATTGATGATGGGATGGATCTTCCCTGGACATGGATCTTGTCCGAAGCTGATGTTATGTGAGGGATGGATCTTCCCTGGACATGGATCTTGTCCGAAGCTGATGTTATGTGAGGGATGGATCTTCCCTGGACATGGATCTTGTCCGACGCTGATGTTATATGAGGGATGGATCTTCCCTGGACATGGATATTGTCCGAAGGTGATGTTATGTGAGGGATGGATTTTCCATGGACATGGATATTGTCCGAGTGTTGTATTCAGGAGATGGATCTTCTCCGTGGGACTGGACTGGCCTTTTCCTTAGTACTGAGTGACTACGATTACTGGTGTTTATGCATATTACGGGATGGAACTTCCCTGGGCCTGAGAGCCATTTATAGTACTGGGTGGACTTCTATGGGAGAGTTGTGAGCACTATGTGCATTTTCACATTGTGCAATGTTGGCATGCAGAACATATTGAGGTATATCTAGCATATTCTATTGTTATTTTCTGATAAACTGTGAACATGCCTAAATTTTGTACGCTGATGATTTAATTAATGAGGTTTAGTCCGTCACTACCTCTCAGCCTATAGTTTGGGTTCGTTACTTCTAAGTTGGTGTACTCACGTTACCCTCTGCACCTCGTGTGCAGATCCAGGTATATCGGGACCCGGTAGTGGTTGTGGAAAGACTGTTAGAGTTTCTTTCGGAGTCGTCGAGGTAGCAGCCGGCGATCGTAGCCTCACTTTCTCCTTCTCTATCTTCCTGTTGCACTTTTATTATTTCAGACTATGTTGTCCAGTTTGTATTTTGGCATTCTTATGTTGTATCAGCTCATGACTCGGTGAAACTACATCTGGGATCGGGATTCTTTTATTCGTGTTATTAATGCTGTCCAAATCTTAGATGCTTTATAAAAGCGAGACTCTTATTTTAAATGTGGTGATTTTCCTGAAAATAACTTTTAATAAACGAAATGTGCAGCTTTCCTGATTTCACGATAGGCGTCATCACGATTCCTAAGGTTGGATATTTGGGTCGTGACATCAATGGTATCTAACTGCTTACTACATTGACTCTATTCATTATGTACTTAAGTCATATTGCAACAAGATTTTGAAACTTGTTTCTGCTGAATAAGGTTTAGTAAGTCAAATAGACTACTTACTAATGACAATTTGTGGAAGATTATGGCCATTTTTAAGATAGCAAACATGAAATAACACATTAGGAAACCTCCAAGATGTAAGGTTTTTTATTGCATGAATAATCTCATTGATTCAACAGATGTCAAGCAGTCATTTTATGTCTGAGCTTGTAATTAGTTTGTGGCTGATATCAAACACTCCTTTTCTATTTTGAAGGTCTTGGTTGCTGATTTCAGTAGAACATCCTAGTAGCACGAGATTTCTTCCATTTTCCATTAGATTTTTACATCAATCGGAAGAGCAGTACTTGGTTTCTGTAAAACATTAACATTAAGTAGCTTTACAATATCTTCTTTGAGGCTTGGAATTAGAGAGCTAATCCAAATTAGAGTGACTTTGAAGGCATATATACATTTATTAATTAATTGAAGATAAACACTTACCTTTTGGTATACATTTAGTGTTGACCATATATATTTTTGCCATTTGATGATCTTTAAATCTTCCATTCCAGGTAATTCGAAGCCAAGGTGGACCGACTTTACTGAAAGATATTTGGAAACTTCCTCCGGGGAAGGTAGTTGATGTGCCGTTTAATAATCGTAACCAAGCTGTTGGGGAAAAAGCAAGCTTTCTAGGAATTATTGCGAGAACTTTAGAACTAACACCTCTACATGTAGATGATTGGAGAAATTTTGACAAGAAGGAAAAGAAGAAATTGGTGAATTTTGTGAGGGTATATAGTAGTAGTATTAGTAGTTTTTGTTGTTGTTATTTTTATTATTATTATTAGTACTACTATTAGTATTGTCGTTGTTGTTGGTGTTGTTGTTGTTGTTGTTGTTGTTGTTGTTGTTGTTATAGGAACGAGTTCAATCTTTTATATATGATATTTTCTTTTGAATGTTGGCTTTGTTTTTTTTAGAAGAAGTTCTCTATCCCAAGACAGGGAAAAGCTTATGTCCTAAAGTCACTAGGAAAGAAATGGAAAGATTACAAGTGCGATTTAAAAGGTGAATATCTGCCAAAATATAAGACTAAAGAAGCTTTGCTAAAAAATAGACCAAGCCGCATACCGAGAGTCAATGGAGTGGGCTTGTCTCCTATTGGCTTTCAGATAAATCTAAGGTATTAACAAATCTTTAAAACACCTATATTTGATTATTTTTAGTGTTTTATTTTAGTTATGCTCAATTTTTATTTATAATTTATAAGATATATATTTCAATGACAGAATCATGCCCAAGCAAATAGAAACAATAGGGCCAATCAAAAGATGCCTCACACAGGAGGATCTAAAAGTATTGCTACCTTGATGGATGAGCAGGTAAACTTGTAAAAATTACTAATTATAATATTTTAAAATTCTTTTTTATCTGACATCAATTTTATTGTATTAGACTGTAAATAGGGTAGAGCCGACACGAGCACTAGTTTTCTTATTAACTCATACAAAACGTAAGTATGGTAGACTACTGGATGATGATTCTGCGGAAGGCAATCGTAAGTTTTATTTTTTTATTTAAATTTCTGAATTGGGAAATAGTTTAGAAAAAAACATAAAAGCGAATAAATGAATTCCAACTTACATTTATGTATTCTATGGTCCGGAAATGATAAATGAAAAGATGAATAATAGTGAGAGCTCTACTGATCAACCTCCTCGCAATGTTGCTTAGGGAGGCGATGTGTATTCCCAGGTGTTCGAAAATTACAAATGTAGGTATATTCGTGGTTTAGGACTTGTTCCAACTCCTTCTGTGCTATGTGGTAGTAGATCTTCCTTAGGAAATATTGTTGAAGAGGATTCACCTAATGAGGCCGTACAAAGGTTAACACATGAGATAACCGAGTTAAAGATAAACGCAATGAAGAAATGAATATGATGAAACAAAATCAGGAGAATATGCAATTAGAATTGATCCAAATGAGACAATTGATGCGCAAATATGTTTCTAATGAATCTATGCCTCAAAATATCAATGGCACCTCAAGTGAACAGGTTAATCGATTTCAGAAGTTATAGACATTCTTGATGAAGTTTCAATCCTATAAACTTTTGTTATATAACGTGTTAATATTTATTAGATCCCTGATGCCAACAATGGCCATGAACGAGTACCACAAACATCAAGGATACCTAGTGTTGCTGAAAATACTTCAATGTCTCACGGTACTACTCGTCTTTATCCTTCGGTGCTACTATTTGAGTTTTCTATTGTTTGAATTTTCCTCCAACTTTTTTACCATTAGAATCTGATTTCATGTAAACTTGCAAGAAATGGAAACAACATATAGTTTCGACTTACATGCTTCTATAATTCGATTGTAACTTTATTAGTATTAGTACCATTTACATAAGAAATAAAAGTCTATTGGCAAGTATAATGCTACAATATGTTATAATGCACAGATTACTTGCTAGGCCTAATGCAAAATGACAAAGGCAACAATCAAATAAGATAGCAATAGATAATGAAATAGCAGTCATGAAACTATGAAGCACCAATAAGATCTGTAAGATAACAGACATGGTAGATGGCTTGCTAGAGAGTATAATGCTACGATATATTACAAACAGGGCAGCTGCTTCTTTAACGCCTTCTCCTTTATCAACTTTCTAATATTGGCTGTTTTATCCCACATTTATAACTCTGCATAGATATTAGACAATACGATATAGTCAAAAGTATCATCTGGATCGATACTTAGAATCTTCTCAGCATCATATTTTCCCAAGACAAAGTTTCTGTTTGCTTAATGATATGTATTCTAGTCTCGGTTTTAGAACGTGTTTGGGCAGAGTTAGCACCTTAAAGTGTGAATGCATCTTCTTTCTAGTAGCATCCTGATAGGTTGCTTTTGGGATTGGTTACCTCTGTTTAAACATTTTGAATGGAAGCTAATACACTTTCTTGATTGTTCCAGTTACCTCTGTTTAAACATTTTGAAGGGTAGCAACTGCATTTGGTGTACATGTTACAGTAGTAGCAACGACCAACTTAGTATACTGCCCCTGATCCTTAGAATTTTGCCCAGTTGTAGCAATGACCTAACCTAAATTCACCCCCCCATTAAATGTAGCTACATTATGAGAATTGTCCGTGTCTAGCTTTGCAGTTTGATCATTGCACTTGGGATTTTCCCCTCGTAACTCCTATTCGGGCTTCTCCACTATAACTGATTTTTCAGCTGGCTCAACAGATGCAGTAGCATGTTGAGCATGTAATTCAGATCCTTTCTGCATTGAAGTCTTGCCTACAACATCTGTTGCTTCAATATATGGATTTTGGTACTTAGATCAAATAATACACTGCAAAATATGCTGAATGAAACTATCATGGATGACAGAGAGATTGGTAAATGAAACTTTCTCCACTCTTTTAACAGAAGACAATTACAATGTGGCCTCTCCATTCCTTTATTTCCTCCTGTCAGTGTATTGTATCCAATCATTCAGTTGTGCTATATCTAGATGGAATTTGAAGTAAAATTGCATGCTTGTTAGCCACATAAGTTTCAAGTATATATTTATAATGTGCTTCAATGGACTGGCTAGATTTCAAGGTTCGAAAATCAGCTTTAATAGCAACTGAAATATAGAGATTAAGTGCAGAAACATAGTAGCAACTTCCAACGGAACTGGAGAGAAACTAAAAAGTATATTGTTTCTAGATTCAGAAGGTTAAGAAGGCATGGAACTCCTCATACAGTATAACAGAAAGAAGTAGATGCCATCACAACCCCATGACAACCTATGTATAAGTGATACTTAACCCTAGTGTTGACCTAGTAAAGTTACATGGTTCATACATATCAACTAGGAGCAAAGATAAGGCTGGGCAGTTCGACATAACAATGCCACTGTACCACTACCAAACAAATGAAGTTTTCTTCTTCTATTGGTTCAACTGAAGTGCTCAACAACCAAAAAAATATGATTTGTTTTCTTCGGTGATTGGTATTCTTCCATATATTATTCAATCAGAAATACAAACATGTGTCCTCCATGCATATCGCATCAATGCCAGGCACTTTGGACTAACTATTTGAAAACATCCTAGATAAGGCACGATCAACATGAACATCAGTCCGTTTTGTTCGTCAACAATAGGTCTCATTGGGTCTCGATTGTGGTTTCTTCTTTCTAGACCTTTGTGCTAAGGTTATTGATCAGACAAGAATAATGGTTGATGTCTACATAGCTTTCTTTGGTTTTTTTTTTTTTTTGTATAGTGGAATCTAAGGTGATGGAATCTTCAAGATGTTTTTTCATATTATACTTTGTCCTTTAACACAATTATTTTATAATTTCAGGTTATACAGTCTGATGTTCGATAATTTAGCGGTTGAAAATTTCAAACTGATGAAATGTTGAGGAGATCATTTGAAGACCATCATTCGTCTGGATTAGTAATATGATGACATTAACTATTTAGTCCAATCAATATATTTTTATGTTTTAATTTACTGCGATATTACTATTTTTTATTAGTACTTTCTTTTGTTTGTTAAAATTTAATGAGATATATTATGTTAAATTTTGAATTTTATTTTTTGGGTCATATTCTATACAAATGTAGTAACTATTATTAATTGTGGCTAAATTATTGATATTATCACTTGTGACTTTAGGGCTAATTTAGTTTAATATACCAGCTATAAAAATGGACGATAAATGGGTAAATTAAGATGTTTTCACAAGGGATATTGCAGCCGTTATAATTGATGTAAAAGAATTTGCATTAAAGATATTGACTTTCAGCGGCCATTTAGTTAAACATATTAGCCTTTAAAATGGACGCTTAAAGGGCAAACTAAGATGTTTTAAGAAGGCATACCATGGCCATTTTAACTGCCACAAAATAATTGCCGTTAAAGATGCAAACTTTTACTGACAATTATTTTGAATTTAGCGGCTATAACAATGAATGTTAAAGAAGTATAATTAGATGTTTTGATTGAATTTAGTAGCCATTATAATTTCCGCAAACAATTACCGTTAGAGATACGAACTTTTAGCGGCAATTACTTTTAATTTAGCGGCTATAAAAATACATGCTAAAGATGCATAGTTAGCCGTTTTGGATTGGATTTAGTTTCCATTATAATTTCCACCAATAATTGTCGTTAAAGATAATAAGTGTTAGCGGCAATAAACCACACTTTTTAGCAACTTTTGCTAGAAACGCCGTGTCACGACCCAAATTTCAAAACCACGGGATCGTGATGACACCTAACACAATACTTGCTAGGAAAGTCGATGTTAGAAATTTACTAACCATTTCCTTTTAAAGTTACTTAACCATAATAGAACAATTCAGACTAGATACGAATACTAATAAAGATCATAATTAAACCGAACCACAAACTAAATATATAACTATGAAACTACCCCAGGGTCTCGTGTCACAATTCACGAACGCTGAACGAAATAATGTATATGTTTCAAATGAAATAAAACAGTATCTAAGTGACTAGGAGAAGACCCCAGGAGTCTGCGGACGCCATCAGATCTACCTTGTGTCTCCGAACAAAATGCGCAGCTACTGATATCTCCTAACTCTAGTCAGTACCTGGATCTGCAAAAAAGAGTGCAGAGTGTAGTATCAGTACAACCGACCCCATGTACTGAGTAAGTGCCGAGCCTAACCTCGACGAAGTAGTGACGAGGTGAGGAAAAGACACCACATAAAAACTTGACGTCGAACTCATGCTAACAGGAATAATAGCTATTAAAGAATGTAAACAACAATTAATGGGAAGGGAGCATGCGATACGGAACTTTGAACATAAGGAATGAGGAAAACAATAAGGCAAACACAGATAGTGATCAACAATAATTTTAGCAATTAAATATAGAAAGTAAACTTGCACGGCATCACCCATCGTGCTTTTACTCTCAGCTTCCCCAAATAATAAATAGAATACACGGCATCACCCTTCGTTCTTTTACTCTCATCCTCACCATATTATAATCAAGAATTGCACGGCATCACCCTTCGTGCTTTACTCTCTTCCTCACCTTATAATTAAATCATGCACGACATCACCCTTCGTGCTTTTACTCTCATCCTCACCATATTATAATCAAGAATTGCACGCCATCACCCTTCGTGCTTTACTCTCTTCCTCACCTTATAATTAAATCATGCACGACATCACCCTTCGTGCTTTTACTCTCATCCTCACCATATTATAATCAAGAATTGCACGCCATCACCCTTCGTGCTTTACTCTCTTCCTCACCTTATAATTAAATCATGCACGACATCACCCTTCGTGCTTTTACTCTCATCCTCACCAGATTATTAAGTCATGCACAACATCATCCTTCGTGATTTCCACTCTTTCTCACAATCTCATCAAATCATCAACAACATGAAAGGGGATTTCACGAGAAACAATATTTCATCATAATTTCTATCACCAATTAATATTTCGATCTCAACTCAATGTTCTCAAAAGAATTTCACAAGAAACCAATATTTCATCATGGTTACTATCATCATTTATAATTTCAATCTCAACTCAATGTTCTCAACATTTCACTAACAACAATAATCACAGAAGATAGGCTTTAAGACAACCAGAATAACAAGAAATAGCATTTACTCACATGGTATGACCGGAACACAACGTATAGGTACTCGTCATCTCACCTATACATTGGATTTAACAAAAAAACAGGTTGTTAGTTATACAATACCTATACCCTCAAGATAAGGTTAGACACAACACTTACCTCAATTCCGCAGGCCACTCACTGATCAATTACCGCTTTACCTTTCAAATTCACCTCCAACACACTTGAATATATTCATAATTAGTTTAATATCATTAATTAATGCTAAAGGAGCCATCTTTACAGAAAAAATATGATTTTCCTAAGTTTTCTAAAAAAAAGTTAAAACCCGACCCCAGGCCCGCTTGGTCCGAACTCGGGATTCGGACCAAATTACATTTACCCATTCACCCCTGAACCCGAATATGCAACGAGCTTCAAAATCCAACCTCAATTTGAATTCAGAATTCGATTTTTACAAAATTCCTTAATTCTACCCAAACCCTCAATTTTTACTGTGAAAATTCTTGATTTTGGATTTAAAAGTGATGAAAATCATTGGGTAATTGAAAGAGATAAGTTTAGAATTGTTTAACAACACTTTGGAGATGAATTTGTGTGAAGAAAATCGCCTCTAGGTCTTCTAAGTTCGAAAAATATGAAGAATAAGAGTTGGGGTTCTAATTAAGTGAACCCACTGCCCGACCCTCGCACCTGTGGTGCTTGGGCGGCATCTGCGCATCCGCAGGTGCGGGCAGTGGGTCGCTTCTACGAAATGGGACTGGGGCCTTGGCGCTGCATCTGCGGACGGGTTTCCGCTCCTGCGGTCCCGCTCCTGCGATGAATATTCCGCATCTGCGGAACTAGGAACAGTTGGAAAAAGTCGCACATGCGGGCGGGCACTCGCACCTGCGGCTCAAGGCTCGCAGGTGTGGGCACACCAGAAATGGTGCACCAGCAGACTTTTTCAAGTTTAAAAACATCCCGAAACTCACCCGAGCCCTCAGGGCTCTAAACCAAACATGCACGCAAGTCCAAAAACATTACACGGACTTGCTCGTGCGATAAAATCATGAAAATAACATGTAAAACTATGAATTAAAACCTCAAAACTCATCATTTTTCTCAAGAACACTTAAAGTTAACTATTTCTCAACCGGACATCCGAATCACGTCAAATCAACTCCGGTTCTTACCAAATTTCACAGGCAGGATGTAAACATCATAAAAAACTTGTATCGAGTTCTGGAACCAAAATAGGGACTCGATACCAACGGTTTCAAACATTAATTCATTTCTTTATTTCATTAAAAATCCAGCAAAATAATTTCTTTCAAAAATTAATTTCTAAGGCTAGGAACCTCGGAATTCAGTTTCGGTCATACACCCAAGTCCCATATTTTACTGCGGACCTCCCGGGATCATCGGAACACAGATCCGGGTCCGTTTACTCAAAATGTTGAACAAAGTCAAATAAAATCAAGTTTTAAATTCCAAGAAATTACTATTTCTCATATTTTCACATAAAAGCTTTCCGGTTTCACGCCCGATTAGCGCATGCAAATCGAGGTAAGTAAAATTAATCTTTCTAAGGCTAATGAGCCTGGAATGGAGTCTTATTTTATAAAAATAACCCATTGGGTCATCACAATCTCCACCTCTAAAACAAATGTTCGTCCTCAGACGGACATAGAAAATTACCTGAACTGGAAAACAAGTGGGGATATCTACTCTGCATGTCCGACTTGGACTCCCAAGTAGCTGCCTCAACGGGCTGACCCCTCCGTTGCACTCAAACTAAAGGGTAACTCTTTGACCTCAACTGAAAAACCTGCCGATCTAGAATGGCTACCGGCTCCTCCTCATAAGTCAAATCTTAGTCCAATTGGACATAGCTGAAATCTAACACGTGGGACGGGTCACCATGATATTTCCAGAGAAATAGATACGTGAAATATCGGATGAGCTGAGGATAACCTTGGAGGAAACGCAAGTCTATAAGCTACCTCCCCCATTCTATCAAGAATCTCAAATGGTCTGATATACCTAGGGCTCAACTATCCATTCTTCCCAAAGCTCATGACACCCTTCATGGGCGATACCCGAAGTAATACTCTCTCTCCAACCATGAATTCCACATCCCGAACCTTACAATCGGCGTATCTCTTTTTCCTGGACTGAGCTGCACGAAGTCCATCCTGTATAATCTTGACCTTATCTAAGGCCTCCTGAACTAAGTCTGTACCCAATAACCGAGTCTCTCCCGACTCAAACCATCCAACTGGCGATCTATACCTCCTACCATATAATACCTCATAGGGAGCCATCTGAATGCTCGACTGATAACTATTATTGTAGGCAAACTCCGCTAACGGCAAGAATTGATCCCTAGAACCTTCAAAGTCGATAACACAAGTGTGGAGCATATCCTCTAGAATCTGAAAAGTACAAGCAGACTGACCGTCCGTCTGAGGATGAAATGTTGTGCTCAGCTCAACTTGGGTACCAAGCTCTCGCTGAACTAGCCTCCAAGAGTGTGAGGTAAACTGAGTACCTCGATCAGAAATGATAGACATGGGCACACCGTAAAGACGAACAATCTCTCGAACATATACCTCTGCCAACCGCTTCGAAGTATAAGTACTTATAGCTGGAACGAAATGTGATGATTTAGTCAACCTATCCACAATAACCCAAACTGCGTAGAGCTTCTTCCAAGTCTGTGGTAGTCCAACAATGAAGTCCATAGTGATACTCTCCCACTTCCACTCAGGAATCTCTATCTGCTGAAGTAAACCACTGGGCCTCTAATGCTCATATTTCACCTATTGTCAATTCAAACAACAAGCCACATAAGCAACAATATCCTTCTTTATCTTTCGCCACCAGTAGTGTTGTCGCAGGTCCTGGTACATCCTGCCAGCACCCGGGTTAATAGAATACTTAGAACTATGAGCTTCTTCAAGAATCAACTCACGAAGGCCATCAACGTGGCAAAATGTGTCCCTAAGGACCATCAAATGCGGGTCATCATCCTACCGATCTTTTATACGCTCGAATAAGGAAGACCGAGCAACTGTACAAGCTAGAAAATGGTTGGGCGAAATATCCAACCTCACGAACTGATTAGCCAACGTCTGAATATCTGAAGCTAATGGTCTCTCACCAACTGGAATACATGCAAGGCTACCCATACTCACTGCTTTCCTACTCAATGTACCGGCCACCACATTGTCCTTTCCCGGATGATACAATATAGTGACATCATAGTCTTTCAATAACTCTAGCCATCTCCTCTATCTCAAATTAAGATACTTTTGCTTGAACAAGTACTGGAGGCTACGATTATCCGTGTAAACCTCACATGGCACGCCATAAAGATAGTGCCTCCATATTTTCAATGCATGAACAACGACATCCAACTCTAAGTCATGGACATGATAATTCTTCTCATGAATCTTTAACTGCCGAGACGCATATGCTATCACCCTACCCTCTTTCATCAATACCGCTCCCAACCCAACACAGGAAGCATCACAATACACCGTGAAAGATCCTGAACCTGATGGTAATACCAATACCGGTGCTGAAGTCAAGGCTGTCTTGAGCTTCTGAAAGCTCGCCACACTCATCGGACCATTTAAATGGGGCACCCTTCTGAGTCAGACTCGTCATCAGGGCTGGTATAGACGAGAGCCCCTCCACAAAACGACGGTAGTATCCCGCCAAACCCAAGAAGCTTTTGATTTTACTGGCTTAAGTGGGTCTAAGCCAGTTCTTGACTGCCTCTATCTTCATAAAATGTACCTGAATACCGTATGTTGATACGATGTGACCCAAGAAAGCTAGTGAATCTAACCAGAATCCACACTTTGATAATTTTGTATACAATTGATTGTCCCTCAAAGTCCAGAGTGCTATACGGAGGTGTTGTTCATGCTCCTCCCTACTGCGGGAGTATATTAGAATATCATCAATGAACACAATTACGAAGGAATCCAGATAAGGCTTGAAAAGTCGATTCATCAAATCCATAAAGGCTATTGGTGCATTTTGTCAAGCTAAAAGACATAACAAAAAATTCAACTGAAGGTAGCCCGATCTCAGATCAATTTTCGAAAACACACTAGCACCCTGAAGCTGATCAAATAAATAATCAATTCTCGGCAACGGATACTTATTTTTGATAGTAACTTTATTCAACTGTAGTTAATCTATACACATTCTCATCGATCCATCCTTCTTCTTCACAAAAAAAACTGGTGCATCCCGGGGCGAGACACTAGGCCTGAAGAAACCCTTATCAAGCCGGTCTTGCAACTGTTATTTCAATTCTTTCAATTCTAGTGGGGCCATCCGGTATGGAGGAATAGAAATGGGTTGAGTGCCCGGAACAACATCAATACAAAAATCGATATTGCTGTCGGGTGGCATTCCCGACAAGTCTGCAGGAAACTATTTGGGAAATTCCCGAACAATGGGCACTGACTCTATTGAAGAAACCTCAGCATTAGAATCATGATTATGAGCCAAATAAGCCAAACATCCCTTCTCAACCATGCGACAAGCCTTGGCATAAGAAATCACTCTACTGGGAGAATGACCAGGAGTCCCTTTCCATTCTAACCGAGACAATCCCGCAAAGCTAAAGTAACTGTCTTGGTGTGACAGTCCAAGATGGCATAATAAAGTGACAACCAATCCATGCCCAATATGACATCAAAGTCGACCATGTCAACAAGCAACAGGTCTACACTAGTTTCAAGACCCTCAATAATGACTACGCATGAACGATATACACTATGTACAACAATAGCCTCCCCCACCGACGTAGACACATAAACAAGGACACTCAAAGAATTGCAGGGCACAACCAAATACGAGGCAAAATAGGATGAAACATAAGAATAAGTAGATGCCGGATCAAACAAAAATGAGGCATTTCTATTGCAAACTGAAATGATACTTGTAATGACAGCATCAGAGGACTCCGCCTCGGGTCTAGATGGAAATGCATATAATCGCGGCTGGGCTCCACCACCCTGAACCATGTCTATGGGAGGACCTCTGCTGAGCGAACCTCCACCTCTAGCGGGCTGGCCTCCACCCCTAGCGACCTGACCTCCGCCTCTAACAATTAGCCCTCTACCTTTGGCTACCTGACCCCTACCCCTGGTTGACCGGGTAGGCGGAACTGGAACCATAGCACGAAAATTTTGATACTAAGAATTATCCGACGCGCGAGGACAATATCTGGAAATGTGCCTCAGGTCACCACAAGTGTAACAAGACCTCGACAGCTGAGACTGCTGGCCGGAAAACTGACCCTGCCGACCAGTATGACCACCCTGGAGAGGGGGTGCACTGATAGGAGCTGATGGTGCACTGTTGACTAGCTGAGTAGAATGAGGCATATAAGAACCGCGAACACATGAGGTACCATATGAAGCCTGAAGTGCTGAATGGAATGGCCTGGGAGAATGGACTCTACTGAAACTAACCCCGCCTGAAGATGAGGCACCACTGAAACCACCGGAATGGCGAGGCCTCTTGTCTGATCCTTGACCTCCCATCCCAAAGACCGACTCAACCCTCCCGGACACATTAGCCGCATCCTGAAAAGAAATCCCAGTCCTTGTATCCTTATCCATCTGCAACCTGATGGGCTGAGCAAGGCCCTCAATAAATCGTCTGACCCTCTCTCTCTCTGTAGGCAACAAAATAATATCATGTCTAGCCAAATCCACAAAATGATTCTCGTACAGGGTCACAGTCATGCTACTGTGCTGAAGTCGCTCAAACTGACGATGCTTCTCCTCTTGAGTAGTAACAGGAAAAAACTTCTCCAAAAAGAGATGAGAAAACTAATCCCAAGTCAAAGCAGGCGACCCGAATGGTCTAGTAAACAAATAAGTCCTCTACCATTTCTTGGCAGAACCAGTCATCTGAAATGCAGCAAAGTCGACCCCATTGGTCTCTAAAATACCCATATTTTGAAGAACCTCATGACTATTGTCCAGATATTCCTGAGGATCCTCTAAACTAGCACCACTGAAGTGAACAGGGAAAATCTCTATGAACCTGTCCAATCTCCACAAAGCATCGGTGGACATAGCTGCACCATTAGCAATCGGGGCTGCAACTACTGGCTGAATTACCCCAACTGGATTGGCTGCTGGGTTCTGAACCTGAGGGGTGGTCTGATTAGGAGTGTGGGTAACAGGAGTCTGGACCCATCCTCCTGCCTGAGATGTGGCTGCTGCAACAGGGAGTGTGCTAGTCTGGGCTATACTTTCCATAATGCCCAATAATCGGACCAAAGCATCCTGAAGTACGGGGGTAGCAATAAACCCATCTTGAACCTGAGCTGGTCCAGCTAGAACGGTCTGGTCTAGAGCCTCCCAATCAATCTCAATCTGGGTCCACAGCTGGGGCTGCAGTATGTGCAACGGACTGAGTCCTACCCCTGCCTCGGCCTCTTCCCCTAATACAAGCTGCTGCTGCTGGAAGATCGGATTGTTGGTTAGCGGAAGAAAAAGCACGTGTCCTCTCCATCTGCGAGAGAGTAGAAGAGTTTAATCAGTATTTGAGATACCAAGAATCGCACGACAGAGTAGAAATAAAAACTGAGTTTGTTCCTAGCTTCAGAGCCTCTGTGAGATAAGTACAGACGTCTCCGTACTGATCCCCAGACTCTATCAAGTTTATCATGAATTGTGAGACCTATGCAACCTAGTGCTCTTATACCAACTTGTCACGACCATAATTCCCAAACCACGAGATCATGATGGTGCCTAACACAATACTTTCTAGGCAAGCCGATGTTAGAAATTTACTAAACATTTCCTTTTAAAGTTACTTAACCATAATAGAACAATTCAGACTAAATACGAACACTAATAAAGATCATAATTAAACCGAACCACGAAGTAAATATATAACTATGAAACTACCCCATGGTTTGGTGTCACAATTCACGAACTACTAAAAAATACTACAAATAAATGGGCTGAAAGAAATAATGTATCTGTTGCGAATGAAATGAAATGGTATCTAAGTGAATAGGAGAAGACTCCAGGAGTCTGCTGACGGTAGCAGATCTACCTTGTGTCTCCGAACAAAATGCGCAGCTACTAATATCTCCCAACCCTAGTCAGTACTTGGATCTTCACAAAAGAGTGCAGAGTTAAGTATCAGTACAACCGACCCCATGTACTGAGTAAATGCCGAGCCTAACATCGGTGAAGTAGTGACGAGGCTAGGAAAAGACACCACATACAACCTGGACATCGAAATCATGCTAACAGGAAATAATAGCAATTAAAGAATGTAACCAACAATTAATGGGAAGGGAGCATGCGATACGGAATTTTGAACATAAGGAATAAGGAAAACAATAAGACAAACACAGATAGTGATCAACAATAATTTAGCAATTAAAGATAGAAAGTAAACTTGCACGGCATCACCCTTCGTGCTTTTACTCTCAGCCTCAGCAAATAATAAATAGAATACACGGCATCACCCTTCGTGCTTTTACTCTCATCCTCACAAGATTATAATCAAGAATTGCACTGCATCACCCTTCGTGTTGTACTCTCTTCCTCACCTTATAATTAAATCATGCACGACATCACCCTTCGTGCTTTTACTCTCATCCTCGCCAGATTATTAAGTCATGCACGGCATCACCCTTCGTGCTTTACACTATTCCTCACAATCTCATCAAATCATCAACATCATAACAGCAGATTTCACGAGAAACTATATTTCATCATAATTTCTATCACCATTTAATATTTCGATCTCAAATCAATGTTCTCAAAGGAATTTTACAAGAAATCAATATTCCATCATGGTTACTATCATCATTTATCATTTCAATCTCAACTCAATGTTCTCAACATTTCACTAACAACAATAATCACAGATGATAGGCTTTAAGAAAACCAGAATAACAAGAAATAGCATTTACTCGCATGGTATGACGGAACCAAAACGTATAGGTACTCGTCACCTCAACTATATATTGGATTTAACAAACAAACAGGTAACAATTAGTCATACAATACCTATTCCCTCAAGCTAAGGTTAGACACAACACTTACCTCAATTTCGCAGGCCACTCACTGCTCATTTACCGCTTTTCCTTTCGAATTCACCTCCAACACACTCGAATCTAATCATAATTAGTTTAATACCATTAATTAATACTAAAGGAGCCATATTTACTGAAAAATTATGGTTTTCCTAAGTTTTCTCAGAAAAAGTTAAAACTCAACCCCAGGCTCGCTTGGTCCAAACTCGGGATTCAGACCAAATTACGTTTACCCATTCACCCCCGAACCCGAATATGAAATTAGCTTCGAAATCATACCTCAATTTGAGGTCAAAATTCGATTTTACAAAATTCCCTAATTCTACCCAAACCCTCAATTTTTACCATGAAAATTCTTGATTTTGGAGTGAAAAGTGATGAAAATCATTGGGTAATTGAAAGAGATAAGTTTAGAATTGTTTACCAACACTCTGGGGATTGATTTGTGTGAAGAAAATCGCCTCTAGATCTTCTTAGTTCGAAAAATATGAAGAAGAAGGGTTGGGGATCTAATTAAGTGAACCCACTGCTCGACCCTCGCACCTGCGGTGTTTGGGCCGCATCTGTGCATCCGTAGGTGCGGATAATGGGCTGCTTCTGCGAAATGGGACTAGGCCCTTGGGCCTGCATCTGCGGACGAATTTCTGCTTCTGCGGTCCCACTCTTGTGATGAATATTCCGTATCTGCGGAACAAGGAACAGTTGGCAAAAGTCTCACCTGCGGGCAAGCACTCGCACCTGCGGCTCAAGGCTCGCAGATGCGGGCACACCAAAAATGGTGCACCAGCAGACTTTTTAAAGTTTAAAAACATCCCGAAGCCTAAAAACATCATACGGACTTGCTCGTGCGATCAAATCATGAAAGTAACATGTAAAACTATGAATTAATCCTCAAAATTCATCATTTTTCTAAAGAACACTTAAAGTTCACTATTTCTCAGTCGGACGTCCGAATCACGTCAAATCAACTCTG
The DNA here is from genome assembly GCA_005239505.1 of Nicotiana paniculata. Taxonomy (NCBI): domain Eukaryota; kingdom Viridiplantae; phylum Streptophyta; class Magnoliopsida; order Solanales; family Solanaceae; genus Nicotiana; species Nicotiana paniculata. The sequence continues at coordinate 17,313 of ML348950.1, read as the reverse complement.
ACTCTTACCAAATTTCACAGACATGATGTAAACTTAATAACAAACCATTATCAAGTTTCGGAACCAAAATACGGACACGATACCAATGGTTTCATCCATTAATTCATTTCTTTATTTCATTAAAAATCTAGCAACACAATTTCTTTCAAAAATTGATTTCTAAGGCTAGGGACCTCAGAATTCAGTTCGGGCATACGCCCAAGTCCCATATTTTACTACGGACCTCCTGGGATTACCGGAACACAGATTCGGGTCTGTTTACTAAAAATGTTGAACAAAGTCAACTAAAATCAAGTTTTAAATTCAAAAAAAATTACTATTTCTCATATTTTCACATAAAAGCTTTCTGGTTTCACGCCCGGACTGGGCACGCAAATCGAGCTAAATAAGATTAAGATTTTAAGGATAATGAACCTCGAATGGAGTCTTATTTTATAAAAATGACCCCTTGGGTCATCACAATCTCCATCTCTAAAACAAACGTTCGTCCTCTAACGGACATTGAAAATTACCTGAACTGGCAAACAAGTGGGGATATCTACTCTACATGTCCGACTCAGACTCCCAAGTAGCTGCCTCAACGGGCTGACCCCTCCTCAGAAGTCAAATCTTTGTCCAATTGTACATAGCTGAAATCTAACACGTGGGACGGGTCACTATGATATTTCAGGAACATAGATACGTGAAATACCGGATGAACTTAGGATAAACCCGGAGGCAACGCAAGTCTATAAGCTACCTCTCTCACTCTATCAAGAATCTCAAATGGTCTGATATACCTAGGGCTCAACTTGCCCTTCTTCCCAAATCTCATGACACCCTTCATAGGCGATACCCAAAGTAATACTCTCCCTCCACCCATGAATGCCACATCTCGAACCTTACGATCGCCGTAACTCTTTTTCCTGGACTGAGCTGCACGAAGTCGATCTTGTATAATCTTGACCTTATATAAGGCCTCTTGAACTAAGTCCGTACCCAATAACCGAGCCTCTCCCGACTCAAACCTTCCAACTGGCGATCTACACCGTCCAACTTATAATGCCTCATAGGAAGCCATCTAAATGCTCGGCTGATAACTATTATTCTACGCAAACTCCGCTAACGGCAAAATTTGATCCCAAGAACCTCCAAAGTCGATAACACAAGCGCGGAGCATATCCTCTAGAATCTGAATGGTACGCTCAGGCTGATCGTCCGTCTGAGGATGAAATGATGTGCTCATCTCAACTCGGGTACCCAAATCTCACTGAACTGCCCTCCAAAAGTGCGAGGTAAACTGCATACCTCGATCAGAAATGATAAACCCGGGCACACCGTGAAGGCGAACAATCTCTCGAACATATATCTCTGCGAACCACTCCAAAGTGTAAGTACCTAACACTGAATTGAAATGTGCTGATTTAGTCAACCTATCCACAATAACCCAAACGTTATAGAACTTTCTCTGAGTCTGTGGGAGTCTAACAATGAAGTCCATAGTGATATGCTCCCACTTCCACTCAGGAATCTCTATCTGCTGAAGTAAATCATCGGGTCTCTGATGCTCATATTTCACCTGTTGGCAATTCAAACAACGAGCCACCTAAGCAAGAATATCCTTCTTCATCCTTCGCCACTAGTAGTGCTGTCGCAGGTCCTGGTACATCTTGGCAGCACCCGGGTGAATAAAATACTTAAAACTGTGAGCTTCTTCAAGAATCAACTCACGAAGACCATCAACATTAGGCACACATATACGACCATGCATCCTCAAAATACTGTCATCTCCAACTGTGACTTTCTTGGCACCACAGTGCCGAACTGTGTCCCTAGGGACCATCAAATGCGGGTCATCATCCTACCGATCTTTGATACGCTCGAATAAGGAAGACCGAGCAACTGTACAAGCTAGACCATGTCTGGGCGAAATATCGAACCTCATGAACTGGTTAGCCAATGTCTGAATATCTGAAGCTAACAGACTCTCACCAGCTGGAATACATGCAAGGCTACCCATACTCACTACTTTCCTACTCGATGCATTGGCCACCACATTGGCCTTTCCTTGAAGATACAATATAGTGACGTCATAGTCTTTCAATAAATCTAGCCATATCCTTTGTCTCAAATTAATATCCTTTGGTTGAACAAGTACTCCTACGATGATCCGTGTGAATCTCACTTGGAACGCATAAAGATAGTGCCTCCATATTTTCAATGCATGAACAATGGTTGCAAACTCTAAGTCATGGACAGGATAATTCTTCTCATGAATTTTTAACTTCCGAGACGCATATGCTATCACCCTTCGTTCTTGCATCAATAACGCTCCCAACCAAACACAAGAAGCATCACCGTGAAAGATCATGAACTTGATAGTAACACCAATATCGGTGCTGAAGTCAAGGCTGTCTTGAGCTTCTAAAAGATCGTCTCACACTCATCCGACCATTTAAATGGGGCACCCTTATGAGTCAGTCTCTTCATCGGGGCTGGTATAGACGAGAACCCATCCACAAAATGACGGTATTATCTCGCCAAACCCAAGAAGCTCCTGATTTCCATGGCTGAAGCGGGTCTAGGCCAGTTCTTGACTGCCTCTATCTTCTTAGAATCTACCTGAATACCATCTGCCGAGACGATGTGACCCAAGAAAGCTACTGAATCTAACCAGAATTCACACTTTGAAAAGTTTGCATACAACTGATTGTCCCTCAAAGTCCGGAGTGCTATACGGAGGTGCTGTTCATGCTCCTCCCGACTGCGGGAGTATATTAGAATATCATCAATGAACACAATTACGAAGAAATACAGATAAGGCTTGAAAACTCGATTCATTAAATCCATAAAGGTTGCTGGGGCATTAGTCAAGCCAAAAGACATCACCAAAAATTCATAGTTCCCATACCTTGTTTGAAAGGCTTTTTTAGGAACATCAGACGCCCTAATCTTCAACTGATGGTAGCCCGATCTCAGATCAATTGTCGAAAACACACTGGCACCCTAAAGCCGATCAAATAAATCATCAATTTGGGGCAACGAATACTTATTTTTTGTTGTAACTTTATTCAACTACTGTTAATTTATACACATTCTCATCTATCCATCCTTCTTCTTTACAAACAAAACCGGTGCACCCAAAGGAGAGACACTAGGCCTCACAAAACCCTTATCAAGCAGATCTTGCAACCGTTCTTTCAATTCTGGTGGGGCCATCCGGTATGAAGGAAAAGAATTGGGCTGAGTGCCCGGAGCAACATCAATACAAAAATCGATATCGCTGTCGGGTGACATTCACGGCACGTCTGCAGGAAACAATTTGGGAAATTCCCGAACAATGGGAACTGACTCTATTGAAGAAAGAATCAAAATCACGAATATGAGCCAAATAAGCCAAACATCCCTTCTCAACCATGAGACGAGCCTTGGCAAAAGAAATCACTCTGCTGGGAGAATGACCAGGAGTCCCTTTCCATTCTAACCGAGGAAATCCCGACAAAGCTAAAGTAACTGTCTTGGCATGACAGTCCAAGATGGCATAATAAGGTGACAACAAATCCATGCCCAATATGACATCAAAGTCGACCATGTCAAGAAGAAACAGGTTTACACTAGTTTTAAGACCCTCAATAATGACTACGGATGAACGATATACACTATCTACAACAATAGCCTCCACCACCGGCATAGACACATTGTGACGACCCTAAATCATAACTGGTTGTAATGGCGCCTATCGATACTAGGCTAGCCAATTTGCAGAAAATAATGAAATGATCTTCTTCTCCATTTAATACATCAAATATCCGAAATTTACATAATAATTCTGTTTCTTAAGCATTTCAAAAACAATAAAAATGATTAGATGTCTAAGGACAGTCCCAACATCTGGAGTCAACCGCCATGAGCATCTAGGAAGTGATACAATCTAATACAAATCCTCTACTACCACAAGTCTGGGAAGTAAAGTAAAATGACTGAGTAGGAAGGAGAAAGAGTAGGTTGCGGACGCCGAGCAGCTACCTCACAATCCCCGAACAATGCTCCAAATGGGGTAGCTCAACTATCGCTCTTCCCCGGTACCTGAATTTGCACACAAGGTGCAGGGAGTAACGTGAGTAAGCCAACTAAGTAAGTAACCAAAGTATCTAAAAACATGAGTGCAGTGACGAGCATTTATAAATCATGTAAATCCATATAATGAGTGACTATGGAAATAAGTAAATCAAGTCAGGAATTTACATTTCCAATTATTTCACAAAAACTCCAGTTTCCATTTAAAAATCTCGTATAAAAACATTTATCCAACATATATATTGTTGTGGCGTGCAGCCTGATCAATAACTATCCTCACATACTCAGCTCTCGGCCTCATTACATATATTGTTGCGGCGTGCATCCCGATCCATAACTACATACTCGGCTCTCGGCCTCATTACATATATATTGTTGCGGCGTGCATCTCGATCCATAACTATCCTAACATACTCGACTCTCGGCCTTATTACATATATATTGTTGTGGCGTGAAGCCCGATCCATAACTATCCTCACATACTCGGCTCTCGGCCTGACTCAGTCATCCTCACAAGCCACTCGGGCAACTCATCTCAACTCACGGGACTCATCCAATAATACTTCTCAGAGTTTCAAAGCAGTGTGATAATAGTGAAAATAACAACAAGTGGTAAACATGACTGAGTTCATAGATGTTCTATCAGGATAGTGGTAGAATAGTGTAAAAGTACCTCTGAGGGTCTAAGCAGGTAGGCACAAGGCCCCAAACATGGAACATACCCCTGGGCGTCTAAACAGGTCGGCACAACGCCCCAAACATGGAACATACCCCTGAGGGTCTAAACAAGTCGGCACGAGGCCCCAAACATGGCTCACAGCCTATAAACAAGTATAAACTTCTGGAAGACATGATGTCATAAGGGTTCAAATTGAATACGCGGATTAAAAGTCGCTACGGGATGGACCAAGTCACAATCCATGTCGGTGCACGTCCCCACGCTCGTCACCTAGCATGTGCGACACCTCATTTACCAAAACAACGGGGTGTCATACCCTCAGGTTTAGAGTTACAATCGTTACTTACCTTAAAACAACCCAAAAGCTACTCCGCGATGCGCTCGCCCCTCTAATTGGCTCCCAAATTCTCCAAAACTACCCAAAATCAGATTAACATCATCAATATATGCCAACAGAACAAAACCCAATCGAAAGATATAAATTTTAACACAATTCTTGAAATCGACCAAATTCGAGCCCCGAGCCCATGTCTCGGAATTCTATAAAATTTACATCACTAGAATCCTCATCCTCCCACGATTCTATAGATACCAAGAACACCACAATCGGACCACAATTTCCCACTCCCATTTTCCCCAACTTTTCTACTTTAATTCCTCAAATCCCAAGCCTAATCCGTCACAAAATAACATAAAAACGAGTTTTTAATCCAGGGAACTTACCTCAACTGAAGACTCTCGAATTCCTTCTTCAATTTGCTCCCAAACTAGCTCAACCCGCATGCAAAAATGGAAGATATTCCCAAAATTTCGTGGTGGCACTCATTTATACTTTCTGTCCAGTTAATCCATACCTGCGGAACATTTTTCGCACTTGTGGTCCCAGGTGCGCACCTGCGGTCCCAGGTGCGCACCTGCGCAATTCCACTAAATGACAAATTCTCGCACCTGCGGTGCCTCACCCGCACATGCGGACTCCTCCAGCCTGGCCTCTTCTCGTACTTGCGGCCATCACACCTACGGCTCCCCATCTTCAGGTGCGGCCACACCAGCAAAATGACACCAGCAACAATTTTTGCTGCAATTCCTGAGTCCAAACCTCCGTTAACCATCTGAAATCAATCCCGAGAGCCTCGAGGCCCCAACCAAACTTACCAACACATCCCATAACCTCATTCGAACTTAGGCAAGCCTTCGAAACACCAAAACAACGCAAAAACACTAAAATCACATCAAATTCAGGCCTATAAACTTTGAAACTTCTAAATTTTACCAATGATGCCGAAACCAACCAAAACAAATCCGATTGACCTAAAAATTTGCACACATATCCAAAATGGCATTACGAACCTGCTCCAACTGTCAGAATTCCATTCCGAATATGATAGCCTATTTTCCACTGCCGACCGAAAATCGCCAAAAACTAACTTTCGCCAATTCAAGCCTAATTCTACACGGGACATCAAAGCCATATTCTGAACACATTCTTAAATCCCAAATCACCTAACGAAGCTATCCAAATAATAAAATCCGCATTCTGAGTCGTTTAACAATAAGTCAACTTTCATTTGACTTTTTCCACTATTGAACCAAGATAAGAGACTAAGTGATTCATTTCTCTCCAAAAATCGCTCTGAACCCGAGCCAACAAATCTAACACAACGTAATGAAGTTGAACCACATATAATGAAGCAGAAACGGGGGAAACGGGTCTAAACTCTCGGAACGATCGGCCTGGTCATTACATCCTCCCCCACTTAAACATAAGTTCGTCCTCGAATATACCAAGAGTTGTTCTCCAACACCATCGAACTGCCACATAGTCTACCATGTACATACTCGGGGGTCATCCCACGTCACTCTATCCCATATAGGTCCAATAGCACAACATAATAGAAATTTTGAAATCCAACCTGACCCATAAACCTTAGAACTAAATTCCCACTTTTGAAATAATATACAGGATAAAAATTCCACAACTATAAACTGAATGGGTCTGAACATGCTGGACCAAGCCATATACGCACCCCAGATGAAATCACATAATACACCGCATGACTCAAACACTCACAACGATAACTCTTAACCACAATAATTGCTCAAAACAACTAAATATCGGTACATAACCTCTTATCAGGAAATGCCTCGCTCTAACACTTTCATATATTGCCGATGATTAAAGAAACACATATAAACTAACAACCATTCGTCCGATCAGTTAGACATGAAGATCCCCCTTCCCAAACAGGAAATATAGCAGATTTCTAAGCCGACTCCCGATATTTATCCTTCCAACTATGTTGTAGACAATTCTGACAATATTCACTCTAGGTCCAATGACCTCTTCTCATCCAACACGACAACTCCGATGACATGACACATTGATAACATTCAAAGCCATAACCTGTGCAACTCGTGCACTCAATAGCAACATCTCAATGTAATCAAATTATGTGAAAGATTCACACGGAAGGATTATCATGTCATTAACAATTACCATCACAACATCATGCTAAAAGCCTGGCACACATCATAAAAATAAAAACACACGAATCCAATACCAAAGGTCATACCCCTATATAATCCCCGCTACACTGCACGGTCTCATCCAATGCTGGTCCACATGAAATACTACAAGCCACCTGGCTCAAAATCAATAACCATTCGAAATTCGACATCCAGTACTGAAGGTGCATTGCCATAACCACGGGGAAACCAGATGATACCATGCCACACGAATCAGAAGGTGCATAACCAACACGTCTCAATCCCGCAATACCCAAGTACTTACCTTACTCAAACCTATCTATAAAGCCCAATTAGAAATGCACCATATTTGCATATAACCAATAATCACCACTCCTCGCAACACCGAAGGGTAACTCATAGATAACTCTAGAACATGAATAAACTCAATCACAATCGAATGGTACATTCCTCAATAGTAGAAAGTCGGAGCCAACAATTCGGACCCGGTGCAGAACACACACCCATATTAGCCTACCAGTAATCCTAAATTAACTCTGATCACCCACAACAGATAGATAACTTACCGAAAAGTTCACAATGACGGAATCATGGTACATACTAACATCCGACTAGCTCAGCTCGCATCTTCACAGTTCGCTACCACAAAATATCTTGTTTATGAGAACTCTCAGTCTCGAAGTCCATGAAACGTACGGATTACCATATCTGATCACAACTCCACCGCTCGAATACATAACACATCCTAAATACTCACTCATTCCACGAGGGATACCCCTATAATTCTTCAGTTTACCAAGCAACCTTGAATATCAACAGTCGATCCAATTCCCAGAGATTTTGCAAGCTGAATTATTGTGCGATTCAGAGGCTACAGTTCAACTAGTAGAACCAAATCCATTTGATTAATTATTGAGTCTAGTTGATTGTAGTAGGAGTTTTAATATTGTATCTTTTCATCTTTCATAGAAGAAATTTTAATAGGTACGCATTGTTCAAGTTAGAGTTAACTTGAAGCTTGTAGAAATTAGCTGGGGGCTAGTTACTACAAAGGGATTAGAGTTAGTCCTAAGATGACAAAAGAGTTTATTTTGTAAGTCCGTTTGGCTCAGAGTTTTTAGTGGAGTGTTTGAGAAAATCCTTCTGAGGAGTAGGTCGTGGTTTTTTTACTTTTTGAGCCAGGTGTTTTTCACGTAAAATATATGTGTCTTTACTTTACTGCTTTAATATTTCGCAAATAGTAGTAAGTAGTACTCCAAGAAGAACCAGGTTCTTCTTATTAGACAACACTCGAAAATTTGGTACTGCACAATTAACTTATAATATTGTGTGGTATTGACATCTAAAACATCAATTGGTATCAGAGCATTTTATCCTTGAAAAGGCTAACACCTTGGAAAAGATCAAGATGAGTGCACCACCTAGGAACTGGGAAGGTCAATCAACTGCAAGGACACCACTCTTCAACGACCAGTACTATTATTGGTGGAAAAATAGAATGAAGGACCACCTTATTGGAGAGGACTATGAACTCTGGGACATAGTCGCTGATGGACCACTTGCCACAATGAAGAAAACTGCTTAAGGTGTAGATGTACCTAAGACTAGGGCTGACTGCACGGCTGAAGATCTGAAGAAACGGGAGAAGAATGCCAAAGCAAATAAGTGGCTAGTATGTGGATTAGGACCAGATGAACACAGTAGAATCCAAAGCTGCACCACTGCCAAGGAAATCTGGGATACTCTACAAGTAGCCCATGAAGGAATAGCTCAAGTGAAGAGGTCTAGAGGTACACTACTATACTCTCAGTATGAGAACTTCACTATGAAAGAAGGAGAGACAATTCAGGAAATGTACACAAGGTTCACAACCTTGACAAATGAACTCAAGTCTCTTGGAAGAATCATACTTGAAGAAGACAAGGTAGAGAAGATCTTGACAAGGGTTCTGCCTATCTCCTGGGAAAGCAAGATCACTACTATCCAAGAATCTAAAAATATGGCAACCCTTAGACTGGATGAGTTGATTGGAAACCTCACTACTTATGAACTCAGAAGGCAAACCATGAAGATGGATGCCCCAAAGAATGAGAGAAGTCTAGCACTGAGGATCACTGAGGGAGCTGATCTGAAGGAGGATGATATGGCCATGATAACCAAAGAATTCAGAAACTTTCTCATGAGGAAAAAGGGCATCTCTAGAGGAGGAACCATCAACAAGGCAAAGGCACCAGAAAGGTCAGCTAATGAGGGATGCTACAAGTGTGGAAAGACTGATCATCTCATCAAAAACTGCCCTCAGTGGGAAGTAGAATGGAGGAAGGAAAGATATGAGAGAAGGAAAAGGAGGAAGGAACAGGTTCAACCCAAGAAAAACACAACAAAGGCTGTGGTTGCTGCTTGGGGGGAAAGTTCAGATGAAGGATCAGAAGATGGGGAGACTAAAGATCAGTATCTCATGGCAATTGGAGAATCTGATGAGGAAACTTATGAAGAACCAGAGGTAAGTATCTCACAACTTAAAACTAAAATAAAGCTTTAATCTAAGGAGAAACTCTCTGAGTTACTACTTGACTTCATAGATGATTCTGAGGAAACAACCAAAGAGAAGGATCAACTATCTAAAGAGTGTGCAATACTAAAGGCAAAATGCATAGACCTCGAAATAAGGGTCAGTGAATCTGAAAAGAAAAACATTGTCTTGATGAACCAGGTTCATCCACTCGAAACAGAGATTCTAGAGCTAAAATCTGAAAACTTAAAGTTAAGACTAGGATCCAGTAAAAAGGTAGTTGATCACTCTCATGTTGTGTTAGAAGAAGACTTAGGTAAACTGAAAGATAAAATGTATGCCAAGGATGAGAAGATAAGATCTCTTAAAGAAGATCTTGGCAAAGTCAAACATGAATTAGATCGAACCTGTAAATGGAATAAATCCTTTGACGCCCTGATATGGCTTCAAGATAATCATAGTAGAAACAAGAGGAGGATTGGCTTTGGAATTCAATTGCCCAAGCGGGATCCCAAAAAAAGTATCTCACTCTTCCTGAGAATAAAATTTGCACCCATTGTGGTAAGACTGGACAATACAAATATGAGTGTACTGCAAAAGAACAGGCCAGTCGAAAAAATGAGAGGTTTGTAAAAGGGAAAAACTGGCTGCCAAATTGGGCCGAAAAATTTGATTCATCCATTCTCTCATAGAAAAGGACCCAAACTAGTTTGTGTTCTTAAGACTAACCTTTGATTCCTTTTGTAGGTTCAAGTGAGAGGAGACGGCCAGATTTGGTACTTGGATAGTGGCTGCTCAAAGCATATGACTGGGGACATGGAACAGTTCCTTTCACTTGAAAGTCTCAAAGGAGAAAATTTCTCCTTTGGAAACGGAAAGAAAGGTGAAATCATTGGGGTTGGTAAGGAACCAGAAGATGAGGAGCTTGGACTGGAGATGAGCAATGACCACATTGAAGCACCTATGGCAGATGGAACAGGTGATGGACCAGGTTCAACAACCCCACACAACTCGACAGGGGGAATTCTACATTAAAATACTGGCCCTGATCCTATTCCACAACTACAAGACAATATGGAACAATCCAGAAGTGAGCAACTGGTACTCAAACAACACAAATATCAGAGTTCTCACCCTCTTTAGAACATCATAACAGACTTGAGATCTGGATTCAAAACTAGATCCTCCTTGAAAAATATGTGTGTGTTTGATGCAATTCTATCCTTGATTGAACCAAAGAACATTGCTGAAGCCCTGCAAGATGCTGATTGGGTAACAACCATGCAAGAAGAGCTGAATCAATTTGAGAGGAGTCAAGTATGGCACTTGGTACCCATGCCACTAGACAGATTAGTAATTGGCACCAAGTGGGTCTTCAGGAACAAGCTCGATGAGGATGGAACTGTTACAAGAAATAAGGCTAGACTAGTTGTTCAAGGATACAACCAAGAAGAGGGAATTGACTATGATGAGACCTTTGCTCCTATGGCAAGATTGAAGGCAATCAGACTTCTTATAGCATGTTTTGCACACATGGAATTCACTGTTCATCATATGGATGTAAAGAGTGCCTTTCTTAATCGCTATTTGAAGTAAGATGTATTTGTAAAACAAACTCCTAGTTTTGAAAGCAAAGAGTCACCTGATCATGTATATAAACTTGACAAGGCTCTCTATGGTCTCAAGCAAGCGCCTAGAGCTTGGTACGAGAGATTGTCAAAATTCCTGCTGGAACATAGGTACAAACGAGGCAGATACACAATACTTTGTTCCTAAAGAAAAAGGGAACTCTTCTGATGTGCAAATATATGTTGATGATATCATATCTGGGGAAACTACTGAAAAACTTAGCAAGGAATTTGCTACATTAATAGGGAGTGAGTTTGAAATGAGTATGATGGGTGAGCTAACCTTCTTCTTAGGGTTGCAAATCAAACAAAATCCACATGGCACAATGATACATCAACAGAAGTATGTGAAAGAACTCCTCAAGAAATTCAAAATTGAGGATTCAAAGGAGATAGATACCCCAATAGCCACAACTACAAAATTGGATGTGGATGAACCTGGTTCATCCGTTGATCAGAAGACATACAGATGGATGATTGGGTCTCTACTCTATCTTACTTCAAGTAGACCTGATATTGTGTTCAGTGTGGGACTATGTGCTAGGTTTCAAGCCAATCCAAAGGAGTCCCACCTCACTGCAGTAAAAAGAATTTTTAGATATCTAAAGGGCACCACTGATCTGTGCCTTTGGTATCCTAAATGTAGTAATTTTGACCTTGTAGGATATGCTGATGCTGATTATGCAGGTTTCCTGGTTGACAGGAAAAGTACTTCAGGCATGGCTCACTTTTTGGGCTCCTGCCTTGTCTCTTGGGCCACCAAGAAACAAAATTCAGTAGCCTTATCTACTGCTGAGGCTGAATATGTGGTTGCAGCTTCTTGCTGTGCCTAGTTGTTATGGATCAAGCAACAACTCCTGGACTTTGGTATAGATGTGGGATGCATTCCTATTTACTCTGATAACACTAGTGCAATTAGTATGACTAAGAACTCGGTTCATCACAAGAGAACTAAGAACATAGATGTTAGGCACCATTTCCTGAGGGATAACTATGAAAAGGGAATGATCTCAATCGAATTATGTGCTACTGATCGTCAAATTGCTAATAAGGAAGAGTGTTAAATCACGAAGGGTGATGCCGTGCACTCTTTTCTATTGTACGGAAGTGTGTTAAAGCACAAAGGGTGAGGTCGTGCATTGTTTGCTATTGTAAGGAAGAGTGTTAAAGCACGAAGGGTGATGTCGTGCACTGTTTGCTATTGTAAGGAAGATTGTTAAAGCATGAAGGGTGAAGTCGTGCATTGTTTGCTATTGTAAGGAAGAGTGTTAAAGCACGAAGGGTGATGCCATGCCATGTTTTATATTATTATGCACGAGAGGACATTCCATTCAATGTTTTATTATTATCATGCACGTGGGGACATTCCGTGCCATGTTCTATATTATTATGCACGAGGGGACATTCTGTGCCATGTTTTATATTATTATGCACGAGGGGACATTCCATGCCATGTTTTATATTATTATGCACGATGGGACATTTCGTGCCATGTTTTATTATTATCATGCACGAGGGGACATTCCGTGCCATGTTTTATATTATTATGCACGAGGGGACATTCTGTGCCATGTTTTATATTATTATGCACGAGGGGACATTCCGTGCCGCATCTTTCACTATTTAATCTGTGTCGTCAATTCCCGTTATTATTTTCAGATATTTCAGACTGTTGTTTTCGTTTGTGTCATTTCAGTATTTTCTATCTCTTACCCCCAACATGTTCACTGCGTAATTGTATTCTTGTTTAGTTTCTGCTATACTATTAAACTGCACAGGTACATTTTGTTGTCGTGTCTTAGCCTCGTCACTACTTCGCCGAGGTTAGGCTCGGAACTTACTCAGTACATGGGATCGGTTATACTAATGCTACACCTGCACTTCTTTATGTTGTGCAGATTACGCCGCCGGAACCAAAGGACATCATTAGTGGGAGTGTCTTCTAGCTTGTCCTAGAGGCTTCAAGGTATACCCGCTGGCGTTCGTGGGCCTTGGCGTCTCTTCCATCCCTTTGCCTTCACTTCTGTCTTGTTTTTTTTTCATCTAGTTTCAGAGACAGCTATGTATTCTCTTTTAAGACTTTGTATTTAGTACTCTTATAGACAGTTCGTGAGTTTGTGACTCCAGGTTTTGGGAAAATTATGCGTCGATGTATTATGTTGTCTTATTTATCTCCACTATTACATTGTGAACCATTTAGTTTATCCTATTAAATTGATGTTAATATGCTAGTTTATCTATACATGTTGGCTTGTCTAGCGGGTTCAACGTTAGACGCCATCACGGCCCGATGGTGGGATTTCGGGGCGTGACATGTGTTTTGCACCGGGTCGAAATTGCCGACTCCGAATTTCTATTGTTGAGGAATGTACCATTTTGTTCTTGATGTTTTGGACGTCAATACCATACAATATTATAAGTTAATTGTGCAGTACCCAATTTTCGAGTGTTGTCTAATAAGAAGAACCTGGTTCTTCTTGGTGTACTACTTACTACTACTTGCGGAATATTAAAGCAGTAAAGTAAAGACATAGATATTTTACGTCAAAAATACCTGGCTCAAAAGGTGAAAAAATCACGACCTACCCCTCAGTAGGATTTTCTCAAAAACTTCACTAAAAAATCTGAGCCAAACGGACTTACAAAATAAACTCTTTTGTAATCCTATGACTAATTCTAATCCCTTTGTAGTAACTAGCCCCCAACTTATTTCTACAGGCTTCAAGTTAACTCTAACTTGAAAAATGCGTACCTATTACAATTGCTTCTATGAATGATGAAAAGATACAATATTAAAACTCCTACTACAATCAACTGTCTCAATAATTAATCAGATGGAACTGGTTCTTCTACTTTAACTATAGACTTTGAATCGCACAGTAATTCTGCTTGCAAAATGTCTGGGAATTTTGCTTTCAGATCTTGATTCACTTCTGCACTTGTGCGTTCGTGAATTTCAGCAGTAATACTTTGAGTATTTATAGAGTCAGTTGTTGATTCCATGGTTTATTTCTGATCCAACTATACTTGAGTAAACCAACTCTACTTGAGTAAACAAGTTCAAATATAATTCAACTTCCTTTCTTTATTTATGTCCTAACTGAATTCAACTTTTTTCATCTTCATCAGTTTGCAATCTTTTCGTATTAGGAGACATCCTCTTAATTCTTTGATACTCAGCAATCACTGATATCTCCTATACTTGTACGGTTCTTATGCCAACTGCTTCGTTCAGGTGTGTATGCTTTGATGAACCTGGTTCAACTTGTCAATATTTGTCAATCTTCAAAACCCATTCAGTGACATGGGCCAACAAATTCCTCCTTTTTGATGATGACAAACTCTGTGCTTTTATCTTGTATACACTTCCAACACTTTGTATATTTTTAAGCATTAATCATTGAGAAACAGGTTCATTAGGTTGTAAATATCACTTTTGAAAATTTTGAAACAAACAACACATCTTCCCCCTTTTGGCATCATCGAAAAGTTGCAAAATGATACTTACCAGTTTTTAATTCTTATTCATGGCCAATTTAGGCAACTGCAAGTGCAAACATGATTAATCAACCCAAGAAACTAATAATGTAAGCTAAATAAGAAATTGAGTCATTTTTCAAAACACAAGCTTTTAGTGATTAAGATTGATGATCAACACCAAAACAGATTAAAATCAAATAAGCAAAACCATGAGAAAAACAGAATAAAAACTGAAACAATACTAGACACTGTCCCGAACTGGGCACTTTATTGGTTTGGAGGGGGTAGCACTGGACATTCCTAAGGCTCGGAGGGTGCAGATGAGGCTGGGTTTTTGATTTGTAGAAGGGACAACATTTGGTGTAAAACACCTTCATTTTTCTCCTTCTCCTTTGCTAACTCAGCTTTGAGAGCATCACGCTCAACTTCCATCTCAACTAAGCGAGACTTCAATCGAAGGATCTCCATATCCTTTAACTCGCTTTCCTGCACCAGAGTATGGACCTTGTTGTTGACTGGTTGCTTCTAAGATGAACCAGGTTAATCTGCCAGGGCATTGACAGTATAATCACAAGACAATAGAGTGTCCTTCCCAAAGAAATCCTTAGCAGTAGCCATCTAAGCCTTCTTTGTAGGAACTCCAAAATGAGCAAGAACTGCAGTCAGAATAAAGCCATAAGGGATCGCATGGGCTTTGGTGCCATTCACCAATCTGTCCAAGAGCTGGATGATAAAATCTGGCCAATTGATCTGCTTGCCTCTGTACAGACACTCCATGAAGGTTAAATCCATGTAGTTAGCAATGTGTCTTCGTTCTTGTCTGGGCAGCAGAAATTTGATCACAATTTCAAAGAACAACTTGTGCTCAGGCTTCATTTCACTTTTGTACACATCCTTGGGTTCAAGCTCCTTCTCATTGTCGCAGAAGAATCTGGTGATATTGAGAGCTGAGTCCATTCCATCTAAACAAGGCCAACTCTGCCTCGTGTAGACTTCACAACCCTCAGTTGGAATGTCTAGAATGACTCCCAGTTCTTGAGCATCAAAAGAGACTTCAACTCCCTTGACCAATGAGGTGACCCTGCCTCCAATGACTGTGGCATTCCCCATGAACTCCACAACATCATTTCTGACCAGCCTGCCTTCCATGCGAAGGCCCATGTCCTTCCAACCCTGCGCTGCCAGAATATCCAGTAAATACCTCATTCCAAGCTCCTCCAAATCCTTCAACAACTTTCCCTTCAAGATCGTTCTCTTTCCAAACATGGAAACTCTATCAGTAGACACTTCTCCAACCTTCTTCTCTTCCTCTCCACTCCATTCTGGATCATCATCCCTCTCAACAATCTGTACTTTCTTCACCTTCTGTACCTTATACCTTGTCCTCGAAGCAGTACTCCCAGTGGTGATGGACAGAGTAGCTGACTTCTTTGAAGAAGTCTTAGCCTTTTTGGGCTTGGGTGCCTTGATAACCACTAGAGTAGCCTCCTCTTCTTGTTAGACCAGGTCCAACAACTCTTCATCATCAACAATAACTTCAACAGGATCCCCTACCTTTGCTTTCCCCTTCTCTGCCTTCTTTCTTTTTCTTTCTTGTAGAGCTTTTTCCAACTTCTCCTCCTCTTCTCGTACAGTATTTCTCGTAGCACGTACCCTAGGGACATGTACACCAACAGAATAAACAGTCTTCCTTTTCTTTGAAGGAATTGAGGCTTTAGACTTTTTGGACTTTGGAGTCCTTCTCTTCTTAGGGATGTATGAGTCCCTGATGCGAAGCTAGAATTCATAGTTTAACATGTTATATGCCTTACAGTTTATGCGCATTAATGATAAAAATACACTTTTTATGTGCTTAATGGAGTTTATTTCATGTGTAGGTGAATTGGAGATGGAAACCGAGCTAAATGGATGCAAATACGTCGAAAATACGCTTGAGAGGCGAAGAGGGAACACCCTGGCCTTATCCAGGTTACCTTCTAAAGCCAGGCTGGCCCTGGCGTTAGGTGGGCGTTAGCCTCCTAAAGCCAGGCCTGGCCTGGCCTTATCCAGGCCTTAGAGCCAAAACACCTGGTGTTCTGGTTCTGGTCAATTTCGAGTTTTGATGAATTTAAGTGTTTCCCGGTTGAAATAGAAGTCTCCTACACGTTTAGGGTTTGTTCTAAACTTATAATAGACCCCAAAAACACAACTTAGGGAGATTCGAAGAGGAGAGAAGAGACGGACGGCAAGACATCAATTTGTACAGATTTTCTTCATTACTTTGTAGTTTCATTATGCAAGTTATTTTAGATTTTATTATTATGAACTAGTTTAGCTAACTTCTTTAATCTAGGGTTTTGGTAGAACCCGTTGAGGGATGAACTTATTTTGTTATTAATATAATTCTGATTGGTTGATTAATTTCTATCTGTTCAACTACGTTCTTGTTGTAGTTAATTGAATGACCATCAATTAGTTGTGCCTATTTATTA